>JAFVLL020040586.1:0-16656 GCA_021397915.2 Tor tambroides
CTTGAAATGTTATCCTTTTTAAGGTCTCTTATATTTATTTTGTAATTCGAGAGATGGATTTGTTTTCAATACCCCTCTGTATATAGTTCTTTTTTTGTTGTTTATTAAGCAGTTTTCTTTTTTTTTTCTTTTTTCTTTTTATTACTGTATCTGTAATTTTGATTGATTTCTTGCTGTTATTATCTTTACATGTTATGTGAGTTGTTACTAAATAAAGCATAAAAAATAATAATAATAATAATAATAATAAAAAATAAAATAAAAAAAATTAATGCCACCTACTGTACTGGAGTGTGATCCGGAGCTAGACAGAGATAAACTATAACTAGAAGGGAGACGTCCATCTCTCTTCTTCCCCTTCCCCTTTAATTAATAATAATGATTTCCAAAACTGTATTCTATATCCTGTTTGCTATACCAGTGTCCCTCAGGAAACTAAATAAATGCGGAAGCGATCTAAATAATGAGTGACGTATACGCGCGACAGATCGCTTCCGCGCATACATCTACTATGCCAGAGAACGCTGATGCTTCACACGCCGGATGTTGTGAACGCGCTCAGGACAGTTGGACATTGCGGTGGATCAGAGGTAAAAAATTATATAAATACTGTTCAGTTTCTTGTACAGACTGATTTTTTTGTGTCTTAAGACCTCTATGTATCATCACGAGCCGCATGGTTTAATTTGGTTTTGTCTGTGTATGTTTTTTTTGTCTCTCAAAGCCGTGAGTTCCTTTGACTGCCATTACATGACTGACAGACTGCAACGGTTTGAGTTACAAATCTTCGTTTGTGTTCTACTGAAGAAACAAAGTCACCTACATCTTGAATGCCCTGAGGGTAGGCAGATAAACATCAAATTTTCATTTTTGGGTGAACTATCCATTTAAGCCTGCAAATGGTTGAACCACATCTTTATGTTCAAGTGGAGGGTCACATATCTTTGATTACAAATGTTTGCATTTTCTGCAACTGAGGGCTTGCATTTCAGACACTTTTTTATTTGAAAACTGCTTTTCCACCGGGTGTGTGAAAGGGAAAATGAATTAATCAGTGCTTTTGAATGTTTTCGATGTATTATAATTTGTATAGATATGTATTATAATTTATTTGTTCTCTGTTTACCTTTCAAATCTTTACTAAATCCTCATCAAACAGCATGAGTGTCTATTTTTATCCTCTTGTCTGTTGTCACAGCACTTATAGTAAACAGAGTTCAATCCCAAAGTCACTGAAATTGTTGTTCGAAGCAATAAAGCAACGTGTGTATTACAGGCTATGTTTAATGTTGCTAATTGTGGTTCTCTTTCTTGTCTTCGGGAGACCGTCTGTTTCAGTGTGTGTCTAAGGCTGCGTTTACACCTGGCATTAACATGCGATCACTGTGATCCGATCAAGCAGATCGGATCATCACTCAATCAGAATACGGCATGTTTACACTTGGCAACATCAGCTGACTTCTCTATCTGGATAACCGATCGGATCTGTCTTTCCCACACAATATTTAAATGAGTCTGCAAAGAATGGCCCCGGTGCAAAGTCAACCTGAAGTGGTGGGTTTTCTTTTGAAAAGCATTTTCAGTCGCGGGACATTTTACAAATCAAAGATAAGTGTAGGAGTCTCACTAGCGCTCCACACGGGTGTTCTCCGTCTTCTTTTCTGACAGTTGCGAGAGAGGGGGTGGCATTTTGCGTGATGTCGACCTGCGAATGCAGACACGATGGCTGGATTGCGTTTACCTTACACTGAGATCCGATCAGAATGCGCCCTCGACTACCTCTGGAGCAGGACACGCTGATCGCATAACATTCCGATCAGAAGCGCATTTACACTTGTCTTTTCAATGTGTATGTGGACAACATCCGGATACAGGTCGCATGTTAATGCCAAGTGTAAACGCACCCTAATAGGCAATAAGAACTAAAGCTAGCACTAAAGAATTTAGGAGGTGTGTTCATCCATGTCAATGTTTTCTGACACCTGATGACACACATGAGATGTGCGTTATGTGCCTGGGTGAGGAGCATGCACGCTCAGTCCTTGAGCAAAAACGTGCCAGCGTTTTTCTATGAAGAAACTTCGCTCTCATCTGTCCATTTTCTCGAGAGAATCAGGACAGCCATCTCTGCTTCGCGGTTCAGTGCCTACTGCAGCTGAGGCAAGTAGGAGACTGCATTCATGGGGTTCACAAGTTTAAGAGAGGTATGAGTATTTCACAATCGTTGGCGGCTGGCTAGAGCGAGCTGCCGGATGATGATGTGCTGCCTGCCATGTCTTCTGATCCGGCATCCTCGCCTCAAGCCAAGATGAGCAGGAAGAGGCTGCTGAGTTTGACAATGTCTCTGAGCATTCACAGCCTGCCTGCCCCATCGATGATGAGACGTTGAATGTTATGTCTCATGCCATGGAAAGATTAGATCTGCCGTGAAAGCGCGAGAAGCGTAAGCCCCCTTGTGGTCACCTCAATTAACACATTTTGTCAGAACATAACCGCCCAGCTCGTAGTCTTCCCTTTCTCCCAGATCTTCACACTGAGGTGCTGAGATCTTGGGGAAAGCCATATTCTGCCAGCATTCATTTCTCAGAGGCAAATTATGCTGTTGTGGAGGGGATGTGGGAATATTGTTATGTGTCGATGCCTCTGATTGAAGAGACCTGTACTACGGATTTTCGAAGGTATGCTCTGCAGCTTTTAAAACACTTATACGGTGACGGTCTGGGCCCTTGTCTCAAGCCGGTGAGGGGGCTGGTTCATCCCAGTCTGAAGACTGGAGACGAAACCATGAAGGTGTGCACCACCCTTTTGTGCTCCCCTTCCTTTGAGGAGTAGAGCATGATGCCAGAGGTAGGAGGAAAGACATAAGTGGAGCAATCTCTCTGAACACTCTAGGGTCCCAGAGACAAAATAACATCTGCCTCCTCCCCCTTCCATCTCCTGACTGAGGTTAGGTAGGGCTTCGGCCGCGTTTTTACATCTGGCCCTGAAACTGAACCTATGATGTTTCTGGTAGCATGCTTCTATTCCATCATCTGCCTTACTGATGATTTGGTTCTAGAGGCTGGGTGTGAATGCATAGTTTATGTGAATAGCATACTAAGTAGCAGGCTCTTCCTGAGCCTATATCGTTACTGGTTGATATATTTAGACCTCCTCTCGTTTCAGAGATTTGTCTTCATTGAGATCTCCATAGAGCTTCACTATATCAACTGCGAGTTGTAGGCTTTCTATAGGTCTCCTTAGGTCTCCTCTCAATTTAGAGAGTTGTTATGATGAGACCTCCGCTCCTAGAGCTCAGCCAATAGTTAGCTGAGTTGTCAGGGCCTTTTTGAGCCTCCTTGGTTACTGCAAGCATTGTTAGGTCTCCTCTTGTTATAGAAAGTCATTTTTAGCGAGGTCTCCGCTCCTCAGAGCTCCATTAGGATAGATATTGTGAGTTGTAGGTTTTCTTTAAATCTCCTTGCGTAATGTCCTAGTGTGGGGTGTAGTTAGGTCTCCTCTTGATTGGAGAGTTGTCATATTGAGGCCTTTACTCCTAGAGCTCACCTCTGTAAGCGTAGGCTTGCTTTGAGCCTCCTTGCAAAATGTTCTATGCGTTGGGTGTAGCTAGGTCTCCTCTTGATTAAGAGTTGTAATGATGAGATCGCCGCTCCTAGAGCTCTGCCAGTAGTTAGTTAGACTGTCAGGCTCTTTTTGAGCCTCCTTGGTATAGAGGGTAATCTTTGGCCTGAGGCCTCCGCTTTTATAGTATTTGTGAATCGTAGGCTCTCATTGAGTCTCCTTGCAAAATGTTCAGGATGTTGGGTGTAGTTAGGTCTCCTCATTATGTTGAGGCCCCCACCTCTAGAGCTCTGTCAGTGTTAGCTAAGTTGTTAGGCTCTCTGTAAACCTCCTTGTCTACTGCAAGCATTATTAGACGTCCTCCCACTTTAGAGGGTTATCTTTATTGAGGCTTTCACTCCGCATGCCCTTTTAGCTCTGTAATGCACCAGAGACATTCTGTAGACTCATGGAGCAGCTATTTGGGGACAAGTGGTTCTGTTCTTTGTTTTTGTATTTGGATGATATAGTCACGTTTTCCTGTTTTTAGAGTAGGTTTATATGGTTCCAACAGGAAGGTCTGAAGATTCAACTGAACACGTTTTTCGAGAAGCAGGTGAAGTATTTGGGTCATCAAGTGTCCAAGCACGGAGTTTCCACTGACCCTGAAAAGGTGGCAGCAGTGAAGGAATGGAGTCATGCAGGCGGAGCTTTGAAAAATCCTGCTGTGATTGATCAGCATTCTGCCCTAAAAGTGATCTGGCAGACTACACCAATAGGCGTAGAGACTTGAAACTTTGAGGGATGGTAGTACCCAACCCATCCACAACTTTACCAAGTATCACCCCAAATGGCCTGACAGTGGTGCTGCAGTGATCCAAAGTACAAAATCAATCATAACTCCTAAAATACTTGTTGCAGACTCGTGTCTTATATCTTGCCAAAATCTTCGGGTATTTTGAAAAGTAGATTGAAAAATCTACTTTTGTGAACTACCCCTAAGTTTTTCACCTCATCAGAACCAAGCCAGTGTAGAAAGATAATCATTTTCAGTAATTTTTAAGTCTCACCATTGTTAGGGAAGGCAAAACATTCAAAAGAATCAGGACCATTTTTACTAAAATAGCTATAACTTTAAAAAGAATAAGATATTTACAGCAAACTCTATAGACATGTGTAAGACCTCAGTCTGAGATCATATGAAAAAAAAAAATCACAAAGCTTGGCCAATGTGTGGTGCTATAATAGGAAATATAAAAAATAAAAAATAAATAAATAAAAAACATATTAGTCCAGCTGACTTGAAAATTAAAAAATAAATTGAAAATTGCGGTGTCTGTGTCCAAAGTGCCACAACGGCTTATGAGGACATTTGTTATCTTGAAAAACATGGCTGCCAATGAAGTAAGAACAACTATTAAGCTGATCGCAACAAGACTCAGTATGCTTGTTTGAATTTACAGCTCTAAAAGGTCTGTGAGAAATTTGAAAAAAAAAAATCAGCCACAATATAGCATGTTTGTATCCACCTTATTTTTCAACACGGAAGTAAGTCGTTTTCTGTCAGTGTGCAAGACTTCCGGTTCATTAACCGCTGTAGGGAAATAACAAGAAAAATAACAAAGAGCAGTAAATGGCAAAACTGTTTGCACTACAAACCAGTGTGTTCATAATTGAGATAATACATTAAAGTTCCCCTATTATGGATTTTTGAAAATGACCTTTCATGCAGCGTGTAGCACAGCTCTAAAGTGAATGAAAACACCCTGCAAAGTTTTCAGTCTGAAAGTGCACCGTGTATAAAGTTATTGTCTCTTAAAAGAAAGAGTCAACTCTGAATCATTGAAACAAGTCGTTTTTAAAACAAATCCCAAGCTATTTCATGTTGACGTCAACATGAAATATTAGCATATTGCCCGCCTACTTGTTGCGTGTGGACCTGGGAAAACTTGAAAAAAACTTGAGAACTCAGAAATATTTATTTCAAGATGCAAAAAAATTTAACTGTACAACTGTACACTTGAATTTTTATTTTATTTATATTTTCTATGAAATTGCAGAGGTTTATTTTTCTTTTCTTTTTATCAAGTATACAGTTGTACAGTTTCATTTTTTGCATCTTGAAAAAATATTTCTGTGTTCTGTATCCCTCTGTGTTGTGTTTGTTTAATTTTTCTGTTTGGAAGATAAATGAGTTGGCAACTACTAAATGTTTTATAACTACCTGACTTAATCATGAATTACAGCAGGAATATGTGTTAATAAAGCATTTATTAAAAAACTGAGCAACTATTATCATGTGTCTAAATAATAAGATTTATAAATGTACATTTAAATAGTTTATTAATCATTTACTTACACTTTCTAAATGATCTTATGAACCACTGACAACTCCTAAATAACTGGTTTGTAAATAACGTAATAATTTAGAAATGTTAAATTGATCATTAATAAAGTATGAAAATACAATTATTAAACATTGTAGATATGCTCAAGAACAAAACATTTATAGCTGTATTTATAAACTGCTTACTAATGCCTATTAATGTTGGAACAATGTTGGATGAATTGACTATTTACTAATGCTTAACTAACGATTCATAGTGTGCAGTTATTATGAAGTGTCACCCAATATTTTGATATTCACCACATCCCCCACGAAATGACAGTGACACTTATATTTCATTGTGTACAGTAATTGCTCTGCAGTAAAGCCATTCAAGCCAATTTTTGCAGATAAAAAAAGGACGCATTAGGAAGGTAGGAAGGCATCAAGGCACATTTGAATCCAATGTCAGCATAATTTGCTGTCTCCTGATATACCTTCATCTGATCCATTTTTGAAGGCAGCAAAGATGTATATATTTTTATAGTTTAACAAAATTATTAAAAATTATTAACTGGTGTCTTTCAATCACTAAAACACACACATTACAACACATAATAGCCTTTATTTAATTTCACTCTGCATTTACAACATTTTTCATACAGACTAAACATGCAGGCTTGAAGAAAAAAGTCACCTACATCTTGAATGGCCTGAGAGTCAGTAAATTAACAGCTTTTTTTTTTTTTTTGGGTGAACCATCCCTTTAAAGCTCTAGTTGACAGACATTACATCTGTAATACAACTGCAAAATTCAGTTTAAACTTTAATGAACAAAAAACAAACAAACAAACAAAAAAACTAAACAAGCTAAACAAAATGTTAGCAAACAAACATTTACAAATACAGTGCCCTCCACTAATATTTGCACCCTTGGTAAATATGAGCAAAGGCAGCTGAGAAAATAAATCTGCATTGTTTATCCTTTTTGATCTTTCATTCAAAAAAATCACAAAATTCTAACCTATCATTGAAGTAAAACAATTAAAAGTGGGCGGAAAATCTCACTGTGAAATAAATGCTTTCTCTAGTTCATATTGGCCACAATTATTGGCACCCAATTATTGCAACATCCTTTTCCCAAGATAGCAGCCCTGAGTTTTCTCCTGTAATGCCTGAAGAGTTTGGAGAACACCTGATAAGAGTTTAGAGACCATTCCTTCATGCAGAATCTCTCCAGATCCTTCAGATTCACAGCTCCATGTTGGTGCTTCTCCTCTTTAGTTCACCTCACTCATTTTCTATAGGGTTCAGGTCAGAGGACTGGGACAGCCATTGCAAAAGCTTCATTTTGTGCGCAGTGACCCATTTTTGTGTTGATTTTGATGTTTGTTTTGAATTATTGTCCTGATGGAAGATCCAAATACAGCCCATTATAAGATTTCTAACAGAGGCAGTCAGCTTTAGATTTTTTATCTGTAGGTATTTGAGAGAATCCATGATGCCATGCATCTGAACAAGATGTCCAGGACCTCCAGCAGAAAGACAGGCCAACAACATTAAAGATCCAGCAGTATATTTAACCGTGGGCATGGGGTACTTTTTATCCCTGTTTGTACTAAACCCATCTGGTGGGTTTGCTGCCAAAAAGCTCTTTTTGTAGTTTCATCTGACCATAGAAGCCAGTGCCATTTGAAGTTCCAGTCGTGTCTGACAACTGAATATGCTGAATTTTGTTTTTAGATGAGCGAGGATAATTTTTCTTGAAACCCTCCTGAACAATATGTGGTGATGTAGGGGGCTGTTTAATATTTTTTTTTTTTTTTTTTAGGCTTTCTGATTCCAAGACTCAACTAATCTCTGCAATTCTCCAGCTGTGATCCTTGGAGAGTCTTTGGCCACTCAAACTCTCCTCCTCACCATGCATTAGGACGATATAGACACACGTCCTCTTCCAGGCAGATTTGTAACATCTTTAGTTGATTGGAACTTCTTAATTATTGCCCTGATGGTGGAAATGTGGATTTTCAATGCTTTAGCTTTTGTCAACTTTCAACTTTCGATTTTGTGAAGCTCAACAATCTTGTTCTGCACATCAGAACTTTATTGTTTGGTTTTACTCCTTGTGATGGATGATTAAGGGAATTTGGCCTTTGTTTTCTTTATATTTATAATCCTTTGGAACAGGAAGTCATAGCTGGACAATTTCATGCTCCTAGTCTCCCTGGTATGCTAAAAAAAAATTAAATATGAATGGGAATATACTTCAGAGATATTTTACACATAAGAATTTCCAGGGGTGCCAATAATTGTGGCCAACATGCATTGGAGAAAAACATTTATTTTATCATGAGATTTTCTCCCCACTTTCAATTGTTTTACTTCAGTGATAGGTTAGAATTTTGTGATTTTTTTGAATGAAAGATCAAAAGGATAAACAATGCAGATTTATTTTCACAGCCACCTTTGCTCAGATTTACCAAGGGTGCCAATATTAGTGGAGGGCACTGTATTACTACTGTTCACAATTTAATATCTTTAAAACGAATCAGACATCAAAAATAATGAACCGGGTGTTACAGTATTTAAAATCAAGTCATCTTTATTTATACAGTGCTTTATACAGTACTGATTGTGTCAAAGCACCTTTACAAGCCATTTTTCTAAACTAAAGTCAGTTCATTGATGATTCAGTGATGTCATCATCCAGTTCAGCTCTCTTCCAATAGTGTCTGTGCAATCAGTCAAGTGTCCCCAAATAAGCAAGCCAGAGGTAACAGTGGCAAGAAACCAAAACTTCACCAGTGACAAAAATGGAGAAAAAACCTTGACAGAAACCAGGCTCAGTTGGGGGGCCAGTTCTCCTCGGGCCAGATGAAACCAGCATGGCATGGTTTAATTCCAGGCTGCAGCACAGGTCAGATTGAGCAGAGGACGCATCTGGTTCCCGTGGTCTTGTCCCAATGGCCGTCTAGGTGACGAGGTCTTCGGAGGGGATCTGTCTCTGGGGCTCATCTAGTTGACATGGTTGTAGCAATGCCACATAAGGGGTGAATTATTCATACTGTTGTTGATTATCACTCATGTATTGTTGATCGTTTAATCTATTATCACCCCGATATCTGTATTGTTTCCTTTTCATATATGTGTGTGTATTTGCCCCAGATGAGATCAGTCTCGCGAGATGTTACGTGGCACCTGGCATCGCGAACTTCCATGTGATCATAACAAGGAATTTCATTTTACTATATAGGTAGCCTGTTTACGGCATTCGAGAGCGTTGGTGCTCACTCTGTTCATTTTTATTTTTACTGCTGCCTCTCTTGTGGAGTTTTCATGGGTTTATTTTTTCTGGACAGTGGATTACCAAGGAGGACTTTAACAGTTTCGGTTGCTAATCTGGTTCTGCTCTCGGATGTTTATGCCTGGTCTTCAACCGGTGAAACTGATTCAAATCTTGTATATAGTTTTGTGGGCTCAAAGACAATCTACATTACCTCATACATTCGTTTTTGTGTTGATTGTATATGTGATATACTTGTATAATACACTGGGGTATGTGATACAGAGCAACACGAAATGACAAGACTAACTAGAACTGGAAACTAGACTCAGTAAAGCAGCTATCACTAGGTGAGGGATAAACGCAGAACAATACTAGAGACTAAACAAAAACACAGAATGGCTCGGAAAGGCAGCTAACACTAGGAGAGTGCTAAACGCTAGAACAATACTCGGCAATACTGGAAGAGGAAGTCCAAGGCTTATAAAGCGTGTCTGAATGGATTCAGCTGTGAATATGTAATCAGCACCTTCAGCTGTGTGTGTGCAATCAGTGAAATGGATCATGGGAACTGTAGTCTGGAGTGACATGTAAAAGTCTATGTGGTGTGAGAGTCAATGTAAAGAGAAGATGACATCTGGTGGCGAGCAGACAGAAGGCTACGGACTGGATTCGTGACAGAGCCCCCCCCAAAGGAGCGACTTCCAGATGCTCCTAACAATACAATCCAGGAGGGTGGTGGAGCGGAGGCGGAACAGGGGGAGTGAAGGAGGGCCAGGTCCATGTGGAAACGGAGAGTCCGGGGACTGAGGTAAAGCCGGCAGAGCAGAGCACCAAGGCGGAGCAGAAGACCTGGGCAGAACTGGAGCCTACCAGGGCGGAGCAGGCATAACTGGAGCCCACCAGGGTGGAGCAGGTGTAACTGGAGCCCACCAGGGCAAAGCAGGCAGAACAGGAGCCCACCAGGGCGAAGCAGACGACCACCAGACCAGAGCAGTAAACCACCACGGCTGAGCAGACGGAACAGTCGGAGCAGAAGACCACCACAGCGGAGCAGACAGAGCAGAAGGAACTGAGGACCATGGCAAGAACTGGGACCTAGGAAACACTGAGACACACAAGCCAGACAGAGTATTTATAGGGCCAAGGCAGAGAACACAACAAGTTCATCAGTAATTTCCCTGATAACAACTGAGCGGGCAAACAGTTCATAATCAGGCTCTTTGGTCGAAATGGGACAGACATAGAGTGCATTTATGGTTTCTGAGCTCATGACAGGCAGGGTTAAAAGTTCAACGGCGGGTCCTTGGGCTGTAACAAGGCTACTAGAGCCTACAGCAAGCTCGGATAAGGTTTCTGGGGTTGTGACTGCACTTGTGGGGCAAAAAACCGATTCATAGATTGAAATGGGACAAACACATGGTTCAACATCAGACACAACGCTTAAATCAGGACCGACAGATTCAAATTCAGACTCAACAACAGCATAAGGACAGACAGACAACGCAAGTTTAGATTCCTTAACGGAAACAGGCAGGACAGACAGTTCAAAACCAGATACATTAGATGAGACTAAATGGATGGACTGTTCAAAATCAGCCACCATGGGGAAGTCGTGGCCTAATGGTTAGAGAGTCGGACTCATAATCGAAAGGTTGCGAGTTCGAGTCTCGGGCCGGCAGGAATTGTAGGTGGGGGGAGTGAATGTACGCTCTCTCCACCCTCAATACCACAACTGAGGTGCCTTTGAGCAAGGCACCGAACCCCAAATTGCTCCCCGGGCGCTGGAGCATTGGCTGCCCACTAGGGCTGGGTATCGAGTTCGATACTTTTTAGGCACCGACCGAATTGCCTCGATACCACCAAGTATCGAAAAACGTCTTGTCGTTCGGTACCAAATTTCACACCCTAAGGGTTAATCTCAACGTCCAGTGAGGCAATAAGCCTGCAGCACTAGGTGTGTTTGACTAAAAGCGACGCGGCGCTGATTGATCAGTGTTTAGCATCCACGAGAGCGATTCAAGCGTAGGAGCAGTTTGCTCTCTGCCTCTGCGCGGTTTCGTTTGCTACACACAGACTGAGCGCGTGTGACGGCTCGCGGTGATTTCAGCGTCTGCCTCTCACTAAATGAGGACATAAACACATGAACAACATCTCCAGAACTGCTCTGAGAGTCACTCCATGAGCATTTTACAGTTTGATTTGAGTAAAACTAGCGTCATATCATATACACACAGAACTGTAAATGTATTCATGGCAACCCGTCAAAATAAAAGTTCAGTTTAACTTGGAAGACACGGCGGCAGAAATATATTAATATTGTTCAGCAGAGTGTACATAATGCTACTACTAGGCTACTACTAAAATTATTAAAACTTAATTTTTTTTAAAGTAATGATCACACAACATTTCTTCCATGTTTTAATTTTAATAGTAAAATTTTGTTTGCCAAAATAAATAAATAAATAAAGTTTGATTTTCAGTAATTTCAAAGATAAATGAAATTAATGTTTTATGCCTTCATTTGAAAACCGGATACAGAACAGAATTTCTGAGGAAAAATAAAACATTTCATAAGGCTATTTTAAGAATAAATTTGAATAAACTAAGTAGTTTTTATGCATTCAAATAATTAGACATACTACAACACAGAATTTAATAACAATAAAACATATGGTGAAAGAAAATAAAACACCCACTTATGAAATTGGATAAAGATTTTCAATTTCTTGAAGTCTTTGACAAACCTAGAATAAATGAATAGAAATTATGATTCTGTGTGAGCTATGAATTTTAAAACGAACACGCACTATTGTAAACTGAAAGCTATTTGAGTTTTATTAAAATTATTTGCACTGATTTATTGTGTTGGATATATTTTGTTCTTTTGTGCAGTGGCTCAGGAAATGAGTCTTTGAGTCTGTATAAATGTCAACAAGCTGAAAAAAAATAAACCAAAGTTTTTTGAGATAATGTAATCTTGTTAAAACTGATTTCATAACATTGGTATCGGAAAAAAGTATCTTTCAGGAACCAGTATCGAACTCAAGGTATCGATATCGGTATCGATATCGAAAATTTTTGAACGATACCCAGCCCTACTGCCCACTGCTCCGGGTGTGTGTTCACGGTGTGTGTGTGTGTGTGTGTGTGTGTGTGTGCATTTGTTCACTACTCACTGTTGTGTGTGTGCACTTGGATGGGTTAAATGCAGAGCACCAATTTCGAGTATGGGTCACCATACTTGACAATACGTCACGACTTTCACTTTCAGCACAGGACGAGAGTTCAGAGATGGCCTCCTCGGCCGGCTCAGAACAGGACAAAAGTTAACAGGCGGCCTCCTTAGCCGCGACGGGACGAGGATTCGCAGACTGTCTCCTCAGCCGTGACAGGACAGGACGAGGATTCGCAGATGGCCTCCATAGCCGTGACAGGACAGGAAGAGAGTTCAGGGACAGCCCTTCTGGCTGCGACAGGACAGACAAAGAGTTGGTGAGTGGATACCACTGACACCTCCGAAGGTTCTGCAGCGGTTGCCGCCACCTCTGGAGGTTCTACAGTAGTAACAGACTCTTTGACCGCGACACGACAGGCTGAGAGTGCATTGCTGGGCGCCACCACCATACAAGGAGCTGAAGCAAGCTCCTTCGTGAGGTTCTGCAGCATGTGCCGCCACCTCTGGAGAAGCTGCAGCGGGTGCCATCGCCTGGGGCAGTTCTGTGGTGGTGCACGCAGCCCAAACGCAACATAAAGCGATCCCCATCATGGGAAGCGCTTCAGACAGGGGAATTAGTGCAGGAACAGGAGGGTTAAAGTGAGCTGGTTTGGGGATACCAGCAGTGCGTGCTGACACCAGCGGTGGATCCTCCACACTGGATGCCAACCTCTGACGCTTGATGACAGTTTCTCTTGATAGGACAGTGGAGGGTTGCAGTGCAACAACTGCAGCAGGACGTGGCTCTGGGGTGGTAGACATGACGTGAAGCGGTTCTGGAAGGTCAGACAAGACATGGAGAGGCTCTGGCAGATCGGACGAGACATGGCGTGGTCCTGGCAGATCAGCTGACACGTGACAAGACTCTAGGAGATCAGCTGAGACCTGACGAGACTCTGGCAGGTCAGCTGAGATGTGACGAGACTCTGGCAGGCCAGCTGAGACGTGACAAGACTCTGGCAGGCCAGCTGAGAAGTGACGAGACTCTGGCAGGCCAGCTGGGAGGTAAAGAGACTCTGGGTGATCAGCTGTGACGTGGCTTGACTCATGACAATCAACGGTGACTTGACTTAGCTCATGAAGATCAACGGTGACTTGACTTGACTCACAAAGATCAACTGTGGCTTGGCTGGACTCACGAAGATCAACTGTGACTTGGCTGGACTCACGAAGATCAACTGTGACTTGATTCATGAAGATCAACTGTGACTTGACTTGATTCATGATGATCAGCGGTGTATTGACTTGACTCAGGATTGGCAGCTGTGACATAATGGGACGTTGTTGTGTCCGCCATTTTGCGATCAAGCTCCGCTGTCGCCGCCATTTTGTGAGCATGCTCTGGTGCGGCCACCATTACACGAGTGAGTGCGGTATCGCATTCCTCCGCGACACCCACAGTAAACGCTGAACCAACAGTCATCAAAGCATAATCCATAAACTGACTGAGTGACAAATGTGGACCCTCATGAATTAGCTTAGACTTCAGTGGTTGATTAACGCCCTCGCAGAAAAAGTCTATCAAAACACAGTCTGGCAGATCAGAATAATAAGCAACGTTCAAATACTCTTGAATATAGTCCTTGAGCAAACGTGTGCCCTGTTCGAGGGCTAATAACAGTCTTGCAATGTTCATACCTGGCCAGTGTTCATCAGAAAAGCTGCTGGATCCTTGTGTGGCCGAGTATTCTGTAATGGGTGCGAATGAGACGTGAGACGTGCAGATCCATTTGCAAGCTTTATTCCAAGATGTGGTAAAAAATACAGGCAGGGTCAAAACATCAGCAAACAGGTATAACACAGGCAAGACAAAGAGTAATCCTAGGGCAAGCGTGGGTCTGTGAATGGCAAACAATATCCAGAGGGCTTGAGAAGAGGGGTAGTCCAATAACATGAACAATAATCCAAATGAGGTACAAACAGAGTCCGAACGGCGAGACAAGGGTTAATCCAAGATACACAGGCAGGAATCAGGAAACAAGGAAACACGAAATGACAAGACTAAATAGAACTGGAAACTAGACTCAGTAAAGCAGCTATTACTAGGTGAGTGATAAATGCAGAACAATACTAGAGACTAAACAAAAACACAGAATGGCTCGGAAAGGCAGCTAACACTAGGAGAGTGCTAAACGCTAGAATAATACTCAGCGATCTGGAAGAGGAAGTCCAAGGCTTATAAAGCGTGTCTGAATTGATTCAGCTGTGAATGTGTAATCAGTGCCTTCAGCTGTGTGTGTGCAATCAGTGAAATGGATCATGGGAACTGTAGTTTGGAGTGACTTGTAAAAGTCTGTGTGGTGTGAGAGTCAATGTAAAGAGATGATGACATCTGGTGGTGAGCAGATGGAAGGCTATGGACTGGATTCGTGACACATAGTATGTGAAGTGGGTGTTGGTGAACTGTGGTTCGGCAAACACCATCGGTCCCACTGAAGATGAAGTCATCACCATCCCCACTCCAACATGGCCAGAGACCGGCCATCCACCACCGACCACAACTCCACCATGGTGGATGGGATGTTAAAAGCTTCTGGAAGGTATTTGGAGGAACTTATGGACATTTGAGGAGGATTTAATTGCCCTGACTCTCTTCCTCTGTTCATCCTGGTTTAAGATAGTGTTTGGTTGTGTTTTTAGAGATTTTGTTAATAAAGCCTGTATATTCTCTTTTGTGCACTTTCATTAGACAATCAATCTGCAACAGTATCATTCAGTAATTTTTTTTCTTCTCTTCATTTTGTGGAATACACTAAACACTAATATGGAACAGAAATTATTTCAAACTAAAATTAAATGGATTATTTGTCTTAATACTGCACAACCAATTGGTTTGAATGAAGACATTGATTGATATAGTTTTCTATAATTTGAAGTTAGCTGTTTTTTTTTCCCCTTATATTTTTATTGATCTATAGGTGTATTATTTCTTTATTCCTTTCTTCCTCCTCTGGATATTTGTCGAGTTCCAGTTGAGTAACTATTTAATAAGTGATTGATTGAATACACGTTAAGTGAGGAATCATATTGGAGCCCTGCATTTCAGCCCGGGCCCAACTGGCCTCTACTTTTTTACGCCCCTAGGGCCAGGCTTGGGGCCAATTTTCACATCCTAGTTCAGACGCAGGCTTCTCCTTATTTTTTATATTTTAGACATCCATCAATTAGTGATGAAAAAAAATTGCAGTGCTGGTGGAAACAACACAAAACCGTGCTACCCCGACTGTCAAGAGCAGCTCGACGGTGTTTAGTGTCCAGCAGCAGCAGAGAGCATGCGTCAGCGCAGCTGAAGAGTTCTGCGTTCAAATGCATGCAATAGGTTAAGCTTGCTGCAAAGCCACAGCAAAAGTAATTACCATGAATGTGTCAGATGGAAATAGTAAGGAGATATTTGAATTATTTACTAATAAACTAGTGTTTTCTGAGTCTGTGTCGCAAGGACTCATTAGACACCTCTAGAGAGAAGTGCATCTTTACAGATTATGATTATAATGAAAGAGTTTTTGTTTTCGATTTGTTTTATTTCGTTAAGTAGTATTTAAAGCTTTCTATTTTAAAGCTTTCTATAGATATATTTGTCATGTCTGTGAGGCATGTATTTGCTAAGTTTCGGTTCATTTTTGTGAAGGGCTCCTCTTCAAGACCGAGATGGCAGAAAGCACATCATGTTTGTTTTCTTTATTTTATAAAAGCACAACGTTTTGTTGATATTTTGAGTACACACAAATAAAAGTAGACCCTTTACAGTTCCGAATGATGTATTACTCTTACCTTTATGAGCAAAAATGACGGCTTAGCTATTTTAAGTTGTTTCCACTGAAAAAAATGCAAGTGATCACGCTGGCGCCTCCATGTTCTGCAAAGCGTGCTTTAGCCTTCACTCTCCATACAAATTATTGGATATTGATAGTCTTCACGTGACGTCACACTCATAGGAATGCTCACCTGGAGGGCAAAACGAAGCTTTGCTCCACTGACCGACAGTTATTTTTAAGTAGTAATGTAGTAAAACGCAGATATTAAAAGGCGAAATTCAGTAAACACCTTATTGATGATGTATATTTTGTACAGGCAAGCAGATGAACCCAGAATATAAACACGATGTGCAAAGTTTCACATTAAATGGTTTCCCATAGAAAACGTCTCAGGTTACCCATGTAACCATGGTTCCCTGAGAAGGGGAACGAGACACTGCGTCCCCTAGAGGACACTTTGGGGAACGCCCTCAGCGTGACCGGTGTCTGAAGTGCATGTGGAAACACGACAATGAACTTGACATTGGCTTATGAC
>JAFVLL020040587.1:0-16902 GCA_021397915.2 Tor tambroides
TGTATATACACACACATTTATATATATACACATTTATATATATATATATATATATATATATATATATATTATATATTATCTGGTATATAAAATGCATTATACAATTAATAGTTTCACAATATTTGATATACCATTTAGAGTTTCTCTGCCACACTTTTTTTTTTTTTTACATATCTTTTCCATTTAAATCGCCAAAATGTTTTCCAGAGAAACTCATGTACTTTTGACTTGAAGCTTCTTTGACACATTTGGCACTTGAAAATGGACCCTGCTAAATAGGGTAATATGTCATCTTTTATATCAGTCCCCCAAAAAAGGGCGACACAAAGAGCAAAAATCATACAGCGTTTTGAAGTTCCAATTTAAAATCAAAGACAGAGACCAAGTGTGTGGAGGAAAACGTGCAAAGAAAGACTGAGCGAACATAAAAGCACGAAGATGAAAAAGAAGAGACAGGTGATTGTTAAAACTAATCCAGTGTTAAATAGACTGTATTCATGAAGTCTAATCTAACACCTGAGGCTGCTGGGAGTGTAGTGGGCCATATCTGATTTAACAACAGAAGAAAGACAATACCTTACAATACGTCTGCTCATTAAAATCAACTCTAAAAGACGATGCTAATCATTGCACCAACCCCCCAGATATTGTTTCAGAAAAAAACAATATTAAGGTCTAAAGATCTCTTTACCATCTCATATATTAATTTCTCCGCTGTAGACGGATCACCAGAAATCAAATTAATGTGGCATTTCGTCTCTGGATCACATTGATTCCCAACTAAAATGAACTATCAGCAAACGTGGCCCTATAAAAGCAGGATCGTGTTTTGCGCCGACAGGACGCGGAGGATACCTCGCACTGATGTAATTCATCGTAACCGGACTGGTCCCACATCTATGAAGTCATAAAGCCCTGATCCAGGCAATAGAGTGGAGGGCAGGGCAGAGTGGGATAGGGTGGGCACCCAAAGCCAGCGGTATTGACAAAGGCATGCATTTGCTAAAATGATGATGAATATTTCATGTGGACAAGGGTTTCAGAGCTCCTCGAGCGGATGTAAATAAGTCAAGAGCATATGATATTTACCCCAGGATGAAACATTGATGAGAGCTCTGGCTATTTAAGAGGGCTAAACATGACATGGTGTTTACACTAGGGTCAGACAGTAGGGTCAGCCAAAGGCGTATGCTTCCAGCTTTAAAGAGACGGATAACGTTACAGGGCAAAAAGGCACACATTGCCCCAGAAGCATAGTGACAGCCGTCAGGCTAATATACCTCTTTAGAGGCTTGTAAGACTTCATGTGTCACAGTGTGTTATAGTATTGTGTGCAAGTGTTTCTTGTTCTTTCTTTATTTAAAGAGATAGTTCACACAAAAATGAGATTTTTGTGATCGTTTACTCAGCCTCATGTCACTCCAAAATTGTTTGACTTTTGCTTTCTTCTTTTCTAACACTAAAAAAAATATTTTAAAGAACAATTCTTCTTTAGACTGTTTTTGTCCAATGTTCTGTTGGGCCTGTTGACTTTCATTATAAGGACAAAGAAAAACAAAACAAAATACATTTTAAAAAAAATCTTCTTTTGTTTTCCACAGAAGAAAGACAGTCAGGAACAATATGAGGGTGAATAAATTATAACAGAATATTCATTTTTGAGTGAACTATCACTTTAAAGGGATGGTTCACCCAAAAAGAAGATATTTTGAAGAATGTCGCCGGTAGCCATTAACTTCCATTGTATAAAAAATACAGTGGAAGTCAATGGCTACCGCCAGTTGTTTGGTTACCAACATTCTTGAAAATATCTTTGCTTGTGTTCAACAGAAGAAAGAAACTTACAGATTTGGAACAACTTGAGTACATGACGACTTTTTTTTTTTTTAATGAACTATCCCTAAGGCAAGCAGAGGAATGCACACGCATGCATCGTTGTACTGTCGTGAACGCGTGTTGAAGTCTGACACGAAAGAGAAGAAAACGTTGAATAAAGTCGTTATTTTTGTTTTCTTTGCACACAAAAAGTACTCTCGTAGCTTCATTAAATTACGATTGAACCACTGATGTCACATGGGCTATTTTAAAGATGTCCTTACTACCTTTCTGGGCCTTGAACGTGGTAGTTGTGTTGCTGTCTATGCAGGGTCTTTACATGAGGGTGAGTAATTAATGACAGAATTTTCATTTTTGGGTGAACTATCCCTTTAAGTGAAAAAGGGCATTCCTTACCAAGAAGAATTGAGATCTGAGATAACAAACATAAGCACAACTATATTTTTACATTTTCATAAGACAAGTCACCTCCACAATGTTGCCGGTGATTGCCAGGTTTCTGAGTGGTTGTTTATTGTGTTGCTACTGTAAGATGTTCTTGGTGATTCCTTACTGGCCCGAGTCAAAAGAGCATCTGGTCCCTAGATATGAGTCATAATTACGCTTATGCAGTCATAATTAGAGCTTTATGTTTATGTTTTTCATAATATTCACAAAGCTCATTCATTAATGGCAGTTTAATCACTGCCTCTTCCCTCTTAGACACTAATGCATTGCTATCAGTAGATTTAATGATGTTATATGAGAAGTTCAGCTCATTCTGTTCTCAGTCAATAGACTGACGCACTGGTTCTCAACCCTATTTCTGGAGCCCTGCACATTTTGAAGGTTTTCTTTGTCTGACACACCCATTTCAGGTCTTTGAGTGTCTACTAATGAGCTGATGACCTGAATAAGGTGTTCTTAGTTAAACCACAATGTTAGAGAAGGACAACTAATATTTTTCTTCAACTGGTCTTTACACCAAAAGAATGCTTTTGTTGTGGAAAAGACTCTTACCATGGTATGATTCTCTTCTGGTGATTTGACATTCCTCATTCATACGCTCTTAACGTAGCAAGGCACTTGTCAATGTATGACATCCTTGTAGTTGCATGCTTGTAGCCAAACACTTTTGTTGTGGCATGTTCCTTATTCTGTGGCCAAGTACACTTACTCTGGCATAGCATACCATGGCAAATTGTAACATGCCACATTCTTGCTGTGTCATTGCGGTCTCCCAATGAACTGACCTTGCACAATGGATTGATGTGCTGCTCATGTCATAGTGTGAAAACTTTTGCTGTAGCCATGTGTTCTTTTTGTGGCAAGACTCTTGCAGCTGCATGATATTCTTGGCACAGGTAAACGGTCTTACTGTGGCATGATGTTCTTACCATGTCAAAATAACCTTGCCATGTCATGACACTCTCACCATGCCTTGATTTTCTTGCCATGGCATGCCGCTCATTGTGTGACATTTTTGGCATGGCATAGCATTTTTTCCATAGTGAAAGCTCTTGCTGTGGCCGTCGATGGATGATGTACTTGCAGTACTTGTGACATTTTTGTCACAAGTAAACTCTCTTGTGTGGCAAGATGTGCCTGCCATGGCAAAATTTTCTTGCCATTTTATGCCGCTTGTGTGCTCTTCCATGCCAAGACTCTCTTGTCGATGGGTGACATACTTGTAGTTGCATGACATTCTTGTCTTAGAAAAATGCTCTTATAGTGGCATGATGTTCCTGCCATGGCATAACGTTCTTGCCATGTTGTGATGCTTGTATCATGGTGTGATGTTCGGGTTTTCGCATTTTCAAAAAATCTCTACTTGTGGCCTTTTTTTTC
Organism: Tor tambroides; assembly: GCA_021397915.2. Lineage (NCBI taxonomy): Eukaryota > Metazoa > Chordata > Actinopteri > Cypriniformes > Cyprinidae > Tor > Tor tambroides. The sequence continues at coordinate 3,664 of JAFVLL020040587.1, forward strand.
TTTTCTTTTTTTCCTGTAGCAAGACTCTCATATTGGTGGATGACATACTTGTAGTTGCATAACATTCTTATTACAGGGAAACACTTACTGTTGCATGATGTTCTGTGCCACGATAAATATTCTTTCTATATCATGGTGCTCTTGCCACTCGTGTCATGGTGTGAAATTCTTGTTGTGGCATAGTGTTTTTGCCCTTGCTCTTGCTGTGGCCATGCACTCTTTCTGTGGCAAGACTCTCTTGTCAAATCATGACTTACTTATAGTTGCATGAAATTGTTGTCTCAGGGAAACGCTCTCGCTGTGACATGATGTGAAACGCTCGTACCATGCCATGATGTATCTTTCATGGCTTGACCTTCATGTCGTGACATGATGCTCCTCTCGTGGTGTAATATTCCTGCTGTGGTGTAGTGCAAGGGTAGCTCCAACCTTAATCAAACACACCTGAACTAGCTAATCAAGGTGTTCAGAAATAATTGAAAATAACAGGCAGGTGTGTTGGAGTAGGGTTGGACCTAATATCTGCAGGCAGTTAGCTATCAAGTAGCAGAGCTGACTACCACTGGCATAGCGTTTTTGCCCGTGCAATAAGCTCCTTCCATGGCCATGTGCTCTCTTCATGGCAAGACACTGGCATTTACTCCGGCCATACCAAAAACTCCTTCTGTGGCAAAATGTACTTCCAAATTTACACACTGACACTGTACACAACGCCAGTGGGAGGGCATGTCTGACAGATAGTGGTATTGTAAGAGCGATCAACTGTTTCCTCAAAAAGTGACGATAATGTTCTTGCAAGATGCATTCAGCTGTTAGACTACATCTGTCCTGTTGTTTAACTGCAATCCCTCAGCCCATGTTTATTCAGGATACTTAAGTCAGAGGGAGCTTCTTAATGTAATGCGAATGGAGAAGCGTAAATACTTTGGCAGTGGTCAGAACTGCTGCATTATGTATTTTGCGGGAACTAAACAGAGGCGCTGCGGTCAGGCCACAGAATAGCCCGAGCACTTCACTCTGATCTGACGCATTATCTATTCACCACAGTGAGACTCCCTGTTTGTGTGCATTAGGTCTTCAGTAGCCACAGTTATATGATATTAGATGAAGTGGATGCCGTAGAGTGTGTGGCATGTGTGTATATCTCTCGCACACACACACAATTCTGTCTTGACTTACCTCACTACCGCCCCACTCCAACAACAAGAAGTCAAACTAAAGACAAACAAAAGAAAAAGAAAGAACTCATGCGTAAAAACGATAGAGTGGCGACGTCAGACTTGATCAACAGATGACTGATCATATTGAGTGCCGCCCATCCTTCACAAGCCCATTGTTTGATGACAGAACGGTGAGCTGCCCCTGTGCATCCATTTCCCACAAGCCCCTTTCAATCCCCCTTCCCACCCTCCTCCTTTCCTCCCCCGGGGCAGGAGCATCAATAACACACACGCCCGGCCGGTCGAGGGTAGAGAACAGGGCCGCCGTGAACCCCCGAGGCCTCTACCATGCGCCCCCAACATTACAGCCCGGCCATCCGTCATCACCCCGACCCTGCCTGGGGTCAACACCACCCTCTGACCAGCAAGAGGATGGGACCGTCCAGGAGTCTAGCTACTGGTTCATATCACTCATGTATCATATATCATGAGAGATGTGAGATTTGTTGTACTCAGTATGTCCATATGATGCATGTCAGATATGGTGCAAATGACACGTTGGTAGAACAGCTGAGCTATGAATAGCAAAATCAAATGTTCAAAAATTTGTCAGGATGACAGAGCCAGGGAGGATGTTGATTCACTTGCAAACACCGTCAATAAAGCCATATGAATGAAAGCTAAATGCAAAGGAACGTTAATGCGCCCCTCATGCCATAGTTCTTCATTATGATCTGGGTGTCAACGTCAGGCTTGACGAGCTCGCTGAGTGCTGCACTGCTAATTGAACGTAATGACCTTTGGTTGCTTGCCAAAGGCTGCCAACTCCTGGTGGAAAAAAACAGGTCCTTACTTCAGTTCAGAGGACGGACTTTAGAGGATGCACAGTCTGGGATTGAGCCACATTATAAACTAGTTTAGACTTGATGAAGAAAGGTATTTGCATGTGAGGTTGCAGAATCTCCTGCAGTTTCAGTAACATGGTGATATGTAGACATTGAAATCTTCCTCTACAAGAGAGTCCAGGGTAATCAATACGTTTCTAGTTTGTTTGTTTACGGTGTCCCAAAATTACCCAACCAGTCCTCTGCCAATTTTAATCAAGATCACTATCACTAATGTTCAGCCTAACAAAATGAGACTACGCACTTATATTGCACATGCAATTGTTTATTTGTGCACTAAAGAATGCCATTTTATCCAAGGCTTACCGCATGCAAACATTACGCCTATAGAGTGCACTGTCAAGAATGTTTGCAATTAGCAAGAACATGTTGTCTTAAATGAAAGTGTTTTAGGCTTTAATGAACTTGAACAAAAGCCCTTGATAGTGATTCTATTAGCATGCATTACTGCCGTCTTCTCTAAGAAAATTAACTTAGCCACAGTCGGTACGTATATTGTCAAGTGTATCTTCTTTATTATGAATAAAAGACCGAGAATGAAATTGATTAGCAGAACACAGAAGAGAACACTCAAGACAAAAGTACAAGGGCCAACGCTATGTCAGCCAGCACGCGGCTGTTGTTCAAAACGGATAATAAGCTATCCGTACAAAAGGGCCATTTCCAAAGACGCGGTTAGAGCGGGCGTCCGGCTGACAGCAGCCCCTGCCTCTAACTGCTCCGAGTGTAATGGGAGGCTCCTTCAACACCTGAGACCATCGCACATTTTCAAGGCCTCCATTCCTGCCACCAAACCTCTCGCCACACTCGCTTTTCTTTCATCTTTGACAAAGCCCTCCCTTTGCCTCCTTTTCGCTATTTGGTGAGGAGACGTCTCCTCCGCAAACCGACAGAGAGAGGAGCACGCAGAATTAAACAAACAAACACAAAGCTCCGTGAAGCAATGCTTAATAGAGTCGCACATGGCTCCCTTTTCATCTTCTCAATAGCTGTTCAGGAAGGATCAACACTCGAGAGCAAGTCCTCTCCCGCTTCCTCTCTCAGGGGCCTTGTATCAGTCGCCACTTCACAAGGGAACTTTCTTTCTTGTTCTGACACACTTTTTAATTAGATTGTCCACTGCACGATCATTTCCACCAGCCCTAGTGAGGTTAGGAGCCTGAGCTGCGCTCTACGTGAAGGTTCTACATAAAAATGCATGCTATAAATAACACTATTAAACAACTGGCAATTCAGAGGAGCAGCCAGTAATGAAAAGTCTGTTGTCATTTACTCTCCCTTGTGTTGATCCAAACCTTAGACTTACTTTCCACATTGTGTCTAGCACACGTTCTTAGAAATGTTGGCGTTGATTTGTTTGGGTTTTGTAGTATTTTTTAAAATAAATAGTTAATGCATGCATGAATGCATGAATTTTGGAGAATTGCACCAAAAGACATACTACAACCTGAACTAGGCTTGTCATAAAAAGTTCAAATTATTTGATACATTAAAAGATTTCCACACCTTGTTGACACTTTAATGAGGGTCTGCAGGGGTTCGCTCCATGCTTATACTGTATATCCATGCTCCATTATGATTTTTCACAGAAGTGGGCATTAAAGTCATATTAATTGCATATTTGATGCGACTGATGTTTTGTATAAATAAAAAAGGACAAAAATGAGACATCATTGACCCTTAAATTTCACTGTTCTTCATACATGTTGCTCATTGAATTAACAGCACTTTGACAAAACTGACCTTGAAATATTCAAAGGAAATCAATTTTAAGTCAATGCCAGAGCAAAAACAGGCCTAAAGATTCAGTCAAGCTGACTTTTTGCCTGAGTCATGTATGGATTTTGGAGGGAGGAGGTGCCTCTGTATATTTAAGGATTAGCAACTCCCCCTTCCCTTAACTGAGCTCCTTAGTTATTAATTTTACTGTTAAATACCCAAAGAAAAGCATTTTTAAGCAGCTCTCATTAATACGCCTCTTCTCCATGTAGCCCAGCTAGGTGAGAACCGTCGCTGTGGCTAATTATTACCTTCATATGCAAATGCCGTTAGTCATGCTTAAAGTGTACTTTTTCTTATTTAATTAATTAAAACAATCATCTATGAACTTTAAATTAGTCTGGTGTAAAATAATCTCTTTTTATCGTTTAATAATTAGCAGGCAGTAAAGCGGCTGTATTAATTGCATTTAGGCTTCCGCCCCAGGAGACGTACGGAGAGGAACGGATCTCTGCTTCCTGAAATAGCGAATTCCCATGAACTGAGCTGCTAGGAAGGAAAAGAGAGTGAGAAAGAGGATGAGAGGGAGAAGAAAGAATGAGAATAAACTCTTTTCTGTGTTCTTTCTTTAAATTACCCCTGGGAATCAGAGACAACCCTTAATTAGCCTAGCGCCGTGGTAAAATTGATTGAAATGCAGCACATCAATTATTAAGCGTAACAGTTTTTTATAACTCTCCCCTGCTTCTCTTTGGGTGGGAGTGGGGTACGGTAAATCGCTTGGGTGTTACCTCTGAAAACAGACTGCAAATGAGAGGACGTTTGTTCAGATCTTCACGACCTCTCAGTATCTCTTACATGCAGCGCCGTGCATCGAAGGCGAAGTATCACTGATACTCCTCATGGCTCTTGTCTCCTTTGTTCTGCTGCGATGTTTACATAGTAGTTTAGGAAACTATGACGCATACTTTTTAACGCAGCCATTCATGCACAGAAATAACTGAGGGGTTCAGCAAGGCTATATATTAGGCCCTTTTCAAAACTACTCTATTTTCTTATTAGTACTTGCAAAGTGAACAGAGTGTAATTGCAATCATCTATATCACCTTTGAAAAAGGTTTTCATGTCAAAATCATCCTCGTCCAAGACTCCAGTTGCTCATATGCAGCTTGACCCCTAAGGTCAAACCGTCACTGTCAGTTAAACAACCTCCCTCCTATCTGGAGTGTCACCTCGCTCAGGTCAAAACAAGGTCATATAATTTGCAATCTCTTTGTAACATTAACATGGGTTTATTTGTCTCCACTCAAAGCCACCCAAACAGCAAGTACTTGGGTAATAAGCAGCTGGCACTTCAAATGACTTCTGTGATTACCAAAACAGAGCTGTTAGTTAAAGCCATCTCACTGGCAAATAAAAGTGTTCATTACTGAAACAGTATTAATCGGTTAAAACAGCAATAATCTGTATAATTGCTTTAATTACCCTGCCAATAAAGAGCAACACAAATTCACAGCTCATTTTTTGGCTGTTGGCCCACCAAGTGATTTTCTTTATAACTGCTGCCAGCTGCTGGTAACAATGTGCATAACAGTGTTCATTGCACAAGAGGTACAGAGTAGGTGATTTCCAGCAAGTTAAAATGATGCTAAAAGTATGTCGTTTTAGATTTATTTCCATGTTCCAACAACCATCCACCACTAAATATGACCTCTCGAAAAGAATGAAATGAAGAATTGCCAGCTGGACAATCATTGAAATTTTATTTCAGGACTTTCACAAGATGTTGCCATGAAATGGCACCTTATCTACTTTTAAGTAAAGTTGGTCATGACAGAATTGTAATTTCTGGGCGAACTATCCTATTAACTACTCCTGCATTCTAAGGTCTCTTGGGGGTCACGGGCTGGGAGACTGCATGACCTCTGATGTCCTGTATATCCTAGTCATTGTCAGTGCTTACCACGGTTGGAAAAACTCATTTGAGCCTAATTAATTTTTTGCAGGGCCCTTGTGCTCCAGTTACCGCTGCAGACCTTTGCCAAAGTACCAGGAAAAAGACTTCAGAAGACATCCAACACTTCACACTGGACAAGTCAGAGGGCAGTGCACAAAAGAATCTGTAGAGCCCATTGTATAGGAATCAGGGTCAAGTATAGGTGAGGATAATGTTTTAATTAGTTGGCCATAACTTATACATGATTGCTCTTTCCCTATGGCCAAAATTCAACAATGGAGCTACTCTTGAATGATCCGAGAAGAATAACACAAGATGGTGGAGGCATTATGAAGGTCAGTAAAGTATTATATGTAAAGAAATCTACAGTTAACCAATCATGTGAATGAAGAGACCCAAGACGGCAAACTCAGAATGGAAAACAGTATCATACTTACATTGTGGATAGTCGGACATAACAGTTTGACCCCGAATACTTACCGGGACCAACGGACCACAGTAGTATCGAGAAGAGTGTCCTCTGATTGTATGCCCATTCAAGTTGCAAACCCAATAGGCCTATTTAGAATACATTTCCAGTAAGTCAGTTTGTAAGTAAATATACGTTTTTGGGAAATGTTTTCTGGTGCACATTAACGAGCCACTGGGGTTTACACTGTGAAATGCTGCCAAACCAGATGTAACTTCGAGACTAAATGCCACATAAATTATAAACTATTACAGTGTAACTTGGAGAAACCACTTAGTGCCTATCCCGACCACAGAGAGGGGTTTTAACGAGAGAGGAATGATTAACGAATGCTGCAATACGCCTCCAAGCTTTTAGCAACCAATCTGTGTGGTCTTGCCTAACATCAAGGCCCCTACGGACCTAACCAACGGTGAGGCCAGAGTGATGTGGCCTAAACACTTCTTCTTCTGATAATCGTGACATCTACTAATAAACAAACGAGTGAATGGCACATACATTAGTTTTTAGAAGACATCTCTGGTGCACAGTCACCAAATGTTAAAGGACTCAAGGGCTTTGTTTTAAAGAAAATGAAACGGGCAAGATTTTAGCTTGACGATTAGAAAAATATTTACATTAATTGAGCCTAATAAAGTGACAAATTAATCAAACTTAACTTGTCTTCAGAATTAACTATGCTATCAGACAGGCATTTCATGGGCAGCTGAACTGATCTCAGAAATGATCGTATCTTACTGAAGCTCTTGCTCCCCTTGGTGGTCAAAGAAAGGAAGCACAGAGGTATAGTTATTTCTTTTAATAAAACTGCTGCACTTGAGGTTTATCCACCTAGTTCTGCCTAAGCCAGTTACAGAAGATTAGACTTTGGGGGTTCCAGTGGTCAAAAGAGCCCACTTTCACATCAGAGGTATTCAATTACAGAACAAAAATATCTTATTTTAAATTAGATTTTGCATTAGTTCAGACATGTTATTTTAAAACATCATTTAGATCATTGGTCTCAAGTTTCTAGTAATCCTGAAGACCTTGATTAGCTGGATCAGGTGTGTTTGTTTAGGGTTGGAGCTCAACTGTGCAGAGCTTCGGCCCTCCAGGAATTGAGTTTGAGACCCCTGTCTCATAATGCATTGTGTGGCCTTCTTGAGCATCAGTACATGTTTTCACCTTTTGTAATGGTTATGCACGAGTCCCTCAATTATCCTCAGTGTTAAAAGATGGATTTCAAAATCATACAGTCAATGTTGGAAAGGGTTCAAATATGCAGAAGATGCTGGAAAACCAAATAATGTGCAGGAGCTGGAGGATTTTTCTGAAGAACGGCAGGCAGTTGAACTGCTCAGGACACAACTATCACAAAATATAAAAACGGTCGTGGATCATCCAGGAAATGACACACAGTATTAAGATTTAAGGGTATGTAAACTTTTGAATGGGGTCATTTTTATAAATTCAGTCATTATTTTGTCTTGTGGAGTATATGTAAACATCTGTTATGTGAAATAGCTTATTCAGGACAGCACTAAATATAAAAATAACATGCAATTTTCATGACCCCTCTTATTTTGTTTCAATTATTAACATTTTGCACATTCTGCAAGGGGTATGTAAACTTATGAGCACAACTGTATATATATATTTATTATGAGCAATATCACACTCGTAGATGTGAGATATGGCTGAGATATGGCCCTCTTTTGTGCAGAACTACTTCCACAACGGATTCAAATCTAAAGTTGGCAGTTTAACGGCTGAGTCCAAGCCTCCGTTACTAATTCCAAAAACATCACTTTAGAACTAGTAACGAAGGAAAGTTTATTTGCTTCATTAAAAGCTTATTGTATTACTGTATTGAATTGTATTACTGTGGTGTATTATGTAAGCAATAAGGTACGAGAGGCTGTGCTGTACTGTCAATAAGACACGGCTGAAGGGTGAAACAATTAAATCTAAATCTTTGACTACTTTAATAATTTCCATGAGTAAAAATCTTAATGTTTAAGCATATAATGATATTCAAGGGAATTGTGTGCTTCTATAGCAACAGTTTGGACAAGGCAAGGTTCAAAAAGAAATGATTGATTCAGTCAGTGTGGAAGAACTGGAAGCCAAGTCCTAATCCCAGTTGAACACCTCTGGTGTGACTGTAAATGCAGAACTTATCACCAAACACCAATGACTTGTATATATGGGTACAGTCATTTTAGACACTTCCAAAACTGTTGCAACAAAGATTAAAATACAATTTAAATACATTAATTGTTTCCATCGTTGTTGCCACAGTTTTGGAAGTGCCTTTTTCTGTTCTAAAGAAAGGGTGTCCCAATTCCTTTGTCTATATAGTGTATGTACAAGTCATTGGTCTTTGGTGATTTTTGGTTCAAGCTCTGCATTTCAAGTCACACCAGAGGTGTTCAGCTGGGATTAGGACTTGGCTTTCTGCAGACCAGTCAAGTTCTTTCACTGGCTGATTCAGTCATTTCTTTTTGAACCTTGCCTTGTCCAAACTGTTGCTATAAAATTAGAAGCACACAATTCCCTAGAATATCTTTATATGCTTAAACATTAAGATTTGTACTCACTGAAATTACTGAAATTAGTCAAACCTGTTCATTAGAAGGGGGTTTCCCTATACCTTGGTCCGTATAGTGTATATACAGTATATCTTAGAGCATTATGTGTGATCCAGTTTGGTATGGTCTTAATGCAAACAAGAAACTCTTGCCACACAAATGAGAGCTACCAAAATTGTTGTAGGGTGCTCAATGACACTTCTGCTTATTGACCTTTTGTGGCAAATTCCTCAAGGAACACATGAAACTAGACATATTAAGTTCATATTTGTGTCCAAGACATAATATTGTAGACAAGAGAATCTCTTTTGCATTCAAAACGGCACTCTTTTACATTTTTAAAAAAAATAAAGGTCACATTAGATTACTATGCCATCATTTTGCTACTTTTCAAGTGTAGATACACAAACTATGACTGTCCCACATTTGCTGCATAACTTAACCACAGCAAGCAAGTTCATCTCTAATAAAGTTCTCAAATGTTAGTGTACTTATTTACCCAGTACTGTTGGCAAAGAGCTTGAGATAACATACAAGTGGCATCAACTAACAATTTTGATGGCAGTAGTGCAACAAGAAAACCAAAAGAAAATACTCCAGACAGGTGTTAACATGAGAATTAAAACTTTTTATTAGTGTATTTATGAAGTCTGCATATGCAACACGCCTGAAAAGCTTATCGCCTGAAGTTCACGTCCTACCAATACATCTCTCTAATGGTAAAACAAGCTCACCAACTGTTAAATGCTTTGCAAAATAGGAGAAAAAAAAAAATTACAGAAAAAAAAAGTAAAATAAAATTATATATACACATTTATATGCATATATGTCTGGTCCACTTTCAGTTCTATTTGGTTTTCTTTCCACACCCAGTCAAAAATGGCAAACAGAATGTTCCCAGTGTCTTAATGGCCGCTCATCGGCTTTAAAAACGGGCCACAACATCTTCGTCCGCTTTTTACTAGATGCACTTAAAGTACAATCGCAAGAGTAGTTAAGATCAATGAAGGAAAACATGGAGACAGAGGTGGGAAGAGGGGAATGGATATTTGCAACGCCTTGTCACTGCCACAACAAGTAAAGAATAACAGACAGCTATATCACAGTCATTAGTAAAAGTTGTACAACGAGCACGCACACTAAAGTTGCACAGTTCTCCCTGTAAACGTAACCTGGTTAGTCTTTTTTTATTCCCCAATTGCAAACAAATAGAACACCGCCATGGTTTTCGAGGGGCGGTGGCTTATACAGTATCGTGTTGTGAACATGGGAGGAAAGCAACTAAAAGAAAATGAAAGTCAGATGTACTTCAGGGGGTTCGAGATCAGGGCGAAACGTTAACCTGGGACAACAGCTTGAATTAGAAAGCGGAGGAAGAGGAGAAAAGATATTTGCGCTTATAAAAATTTCATGCTAAATAACGTTTTCGTATGATAGGACATTTCATTATGAAGCCATGTTCCTTTAAAAAGAGGGCATGATCTAAAAAAATATTCAATTCTAATAAAAAGGAAGAGAGCTTTAAAGATCTTAAATATATTTATATATAAAAATACATGAAAATACAAAAAGTAGCTAAAAGAAAGATAAAGGGAAAAAAAATCTTGTAATTGTGAAGGATAACCTAGTTTATTAACACTTAAAGCTTAAATACTTGGATTTGTTTTTTATTCTTTTGTCGTTTTTATTTTAAAGATCTGGACTGCGCGAAACGCTTTAATAACCTTCGAAAGTCCCTAAAGATGACATTTTCTGAAGAAACCAGACTCCAAAACCACTCCACAACTAGTGAATATTTCATCCAGTGAATAAAAAGTTAATTCTGAGGGGCGGCGTAAGGTTCGAATTGAACGTGGGGTCTTTTTTTTTGTGTGTGTTAAACATTCTATAAGTTTGAAGAAAAGAAGCATGACTTGCAGCAGCATACCGCAAATCAAAGGCAACATTCTTATATAGTGGTTTAGGGGAAGAAATCGTAAAAAATAAAATAAAATAAAATAGTATCTTTTGGCATTACTGAAGAAAATCAAAAACCATGATTAAGTCTTAACGTGTCAACCTACACAATAATAACGTGTATAAAAACAAAGAACGTGACTTTTTGCCAGAAAAAGTAACCTCCTTGAACGACCGGATTGGGATCGGTGTCCAGGAAAACGAATCGTTAAAAGAGTATCAAAGTATTTACTTCATCAGGGGGGAAAAGCCTTGCTGCTACAAGTGTGTGAAGTTATTTACTGCCTTCTTGAACTTCCACACAACATACGCACCTTCCCTCCTTCTCGAAAACCATAAAAAAATAAAATAACCAATATACATTTCAAATTCTACTACTAATACATTTAATATTGAGGGTTTATGAAAGAAAACGAGAGAATTAAAGGTGCATGAAGCTGATGAGACAGCAAGTGCTGCGTTCAGGTCCGAACGGAGAGAACATCGGTGTCAGGAGGAGAGAGAGAGGACAGAGAAAGGCTCACGAGTACTATGAAAGAGAAAGACGGGGCGGGGTTCGAGTAAGTCTGTTGTTCTTCGAGTTGTCGGTTGATGTGATTGTAGAATCAGTCGTTTGGGGGGCAGAGGACAGAGAGCCTGGTCACGGCAATTAGGACATACTGGAACAGCGTACGGAAGGCGAGCCCATCTGGGTCAGGACCTTGTCCAGCCACTGCAGGGGGCCGTTCAGGTGAAGCTCGATCCAGCAGGGGGTGCTCGTCACCGTCTGCCGTCTACACAACAAACAACGGTCACAGGATGCATCATGGAGAACATGGATTTCAATTGCAACAGCATACAGTTATGTTCAAGCTACTATAGTGACAGCTTGGGTCTTAAAGGGTTACTCCACCCCAAAATGAAAATTGTCATTAATCACTTAGCTCCATGTCGTTCCAAACCCGTAAAAGCTTTGTTCGTCTTCGGAACACAATTTAAGATATTTTGGATGAAAGCTGGGAGGCTTGTGACTGTCCCATTGACTGCCAAGTAAATATCACTGTCAAGGCCCAGAAAAGTATGAAAGGCATCATCAAAATACTCCATCTGCTATCAGTGGTTCAATCTGAATGTTATGAAGCTACGAGAATACTTTTTGTACGCAAAGAAAACAAAAATTACGACTTTATTCAACAATTCGTCTCCTCCGCGTCAGCATAGCGCCATTTTGGAGAATATCCGCTGGATACAAACTGCATACGCTGTTCTGTGTCAGCCGCACCACACGGATACACTGTTTTCGTTCAAATCAAAGCATAAATAAACGTAGAAAACGTATCCGTATGGCGCAGCTGACACAGAACAGCGTACACAGTTTGCATAAGAGAAGAATTGTTGAATAAAGTCATTATTTTTATTTTCTATGCGTACAAAAAGTATTCTCGTCACTTCATAACATTCAGATTGAACCACTGATGGCAGATGGACTATTTTGATGATGTCTTTCATACTTTTCTGGGCCTTGACAATGTTAATTACTTGGCAGTCAATGGGACAGTCACAAGCCTCCCGGTTTTCATCCAAAATATCTTAAATTGTGTTCCGAAGACGAACGAAGCTTTTATGGGTTTGGAACGACATGAGGGTAAGTGATTAATGACAAAATTTTCATTTTGGGGTGGAGTAACCCTTTAAATATTCATTTTGGAATGCGAGAAACAGGCAAAAGGAACTGCTAGGGTGATGGACAGCACGCGTTTTAAATCCTACTATGGCAAAGGCTTGGCTCATGAATATTAATTAGCCCCAGAAAGTTGCATAGCAACAACCTCATTGATATCCATGAGCTATGTCTTTGCCATGATAGGATTGGTAGTATTTTTTGCCCATCTGTACTACCAATACTGTATAAGAACTGGTGTTGTTTCATTTCTTCATTTCTGAAAAGCTACTACTTTCAACATACATGATTAGCACATGCCGAGTAGGGAGTAAGTGTTCTTAGTTTTAGATTTGGTTGATGCATTTAAGACAAGCTCTGTCAAAACATCAAACTTGGTGATGTAGTTAATTGTTGATATCAAAAGCAGAACAAAAAGACAAGAAACTCTCAATACAAATACAAAAGTGATACAGGAGATGTTTAATATGTGGCAATCTGGTCACAGCAAAGACAATGGTAAATAAAGTGAGGTTAAGCGCATAAACTATATTTGAATTTAATAGAAAATATTTGGAATAGTTGAATAAATAACATTGTTTGGATTCCTGTATGCATTAATTTATTTTGAGAAATAATGAATCATACATTTCACTGGAAGTGTAATTTAAACCAAGATTTTTACACGTTTTCGCTTAAATTTTTACTTTTACTTAATTTTTACTATTTTATATATATATATATATATATATATATATATTTATTTTAGGGATGTGCCCGAAGCTGAATACCTTATTCGGAAAGGCACGGATAATGGCTTCAAAACGAATAATGGATTTATCCGAATAACAGAAAAAATAT
>JAFVLL020040588.1:0-53268 GCA_021397915.2 Tor tambroides
TGATGTTTTGTCTAGTTTGCCGTCTTTTTCTGTTCTTGGGGAAACTGATGATAAGTGAATAAGGAGTAAGATTAAAGTGAAGCAGCAGCTGTCAGAGATCAGTGTGCTCCAAAACGAGATTGAGCATCTCTTGTAGAGTCCTAATGGAGTCATAAATACCCAGAATAAAAGAAAACTTTGTCTACTTGAAGTTAGCAGTCCCACAAGGCAATAGGCAATACCACCATTTCTACATCTTTACTCCTTTGGCAAATGCTTTGTTATCAGACACTTTAGAATGAAAGCAAGACAAATTAGTCAATCACAACTGGGTTTCCAAGAGCAAAAACTCTGCACCTGCACCTAAAGCATTGGGAATTTTTGAAATATTTCCTTTCTCTTAAAGCACATCAGACACCATAGGTTCTCACAGGGAGTTTGACTGTCACAGATCGGCTTAAAGAGTTTAACAAGTTGTGTAATTTCAGCTTGTTTAGATGTAAAGCCATTTTGTTTTCAAAGAGAGGACAGATGCGATACATTTATGAAGTTAAAGCAATGTTTGTAAATCACTCTGATAAAATAGTTCACACAAAAATGAAAACGGTTTCATTTATTCATCCTCACATTCTATCTTCTGGGAAAAACTAAAGAAGAAATTCTAAAGACTAGTCACTCTTTGCCATGCAGTTACAATAACTCTGGAGTTTCAAGTTTCAAAAAGGATATACAAGCATGATAAAATTATCATTAAAAGTAGTTCATACAGCTCTACTTTACTCTAGGCTTGGACTATATCCCGGGTCTTCTGAAGCCATACAATTGCTTTGTGTTGCAAAAAGAATGAATCATTCAATCAATGAGCAAAAACCAAGAACCGAATCATGAAGAAATCATTCAAACCAGTTCTGTGAAGTTCATCAATTGATTTATTGAAAGGATCTTACTCAAAATAAAGGTTTTAATACCATACAGTATTGGTTGTGCTTCATTTAGCCAAGCTGGATTTGAGACTACTGGAGTAACTACTGGTTATGCTCTACCCGCTATCTATATTTTTGTTTCTATTTTTCTTTTTTTCTTTTTGAGTTAGAAAGCACTGGGGGTTTGCATACACAGTCATCCAGGTTTTTCTGGATATGCCCCAACTTTTGGGCCTCTTGCCTTGGCTCGCCCGCTTTGGGGCAACAGCTCTCTGGGGATGTTATCCTCTCTCTAAGATCTTTTGGTTGAGTTAGCTTGCCCCTCTGAGCTCACAGGCACGGCAGACAGTTTCTCCCTTCGGGACGTCTGTGTGAGCATAAATTTCAAACCCAGGGACTAAAACAGAGGTCAGAATCAGCAAGTTTTTTTCTGCTTACACCAGATCAGCAGCCTAATCATTAGGTTTCACCACAGCACCCAACAACTATTCCCCATATCTTTTGCTTTTGCTCCTCTGAGAAGAGGCCATTTTTTTCTGTCTTGCCTGTAGTCCTCTTAAAAAATGCTAGTGCAACCATGCTGTAACATTGTTGTGTACTGTATGTCATGCCTTCAGTTACTTTGATAAATGCGATTCTGGCTGTGACCGTGTTTTGTTACAGTGCATTCATAATTTATAGCTTGCACAGATACTCTCAAATCAGGGTAAATTATGACTTTTCTCTCTTTTACTGCAACTAAGGTATCCAAATACTGTTTTATCAGCACATTATACTAGTGCAAGGGCATCAATGCAAGACTATTACAGAATGAAGAATAAAAAGGGCCGAACCTGAATGAGGCCATGAGGAGGGGGAGTACAAGGAGAAAAGAGGAGAAAAACAGACTCATTACCGAAGGCCAGAGTTTAAGGGTTTTATCCTATCTTTTGATTATGTCTTTGTTCTCTCAATGACATTGAGCAGGTTAAACTCTATTGAGGGCATTTGACGTGATGCCTTAATGATATTTTAGTGTTCAAGAAGGTTAGGAAATAGTACTTAAGAAAAGCTCCCACACTGAAGATAAAATGTAGATTGTGATGGGTTAGCAATGCCAGCCTGGCATGTCTAATGTTGCAATTTGTCAGCTGCTTTGTGAAAGGGCCTTCTAAATGCTTTCAAAGTGAATGTGCGATCAGTGCAAATTAATTCCGTGATAGCAAAATTGACATTTTTCTCAGTAGTAAAGTGTAATTACCTTTCCTGTTAATAAAAACCTATTAGAGCTCTATTTAAATTATTGTTATTAAGAACACAAAATATAATAGAATCAAAAAGTTCATTGCAAGCCTCTGATGGCTATCCTCATTTAATTTCCCTCATCCTCCATACCCAGCAATCCCCTTTGTCTCTATGTAAGGGCGTAGCAACCATTATATAAGCCCTCCACTTTTTTTTTTTTTTTTTTTTTGAGAAATTTTAAACTCTCCCCCCTCCACTTTTTAGGCAATATTATATTTTAAGAGCTTAGTTTTTCTTCAGTGCAGTGCATAGAAAAAATGTAGCTGTCCACAATAGCTTTGTAGGAATGAAAAATGAAAAAATCTGTCATCATTTACTCACCCCCGTGTCATTCTAAACATGTTTGACTTTATTTTATTCTGTGGAGCACAAAAGAAAAGTCAACAACAATGGACAAAAAGTCATTTTTTTCAAAACAACTACTTTTGTCTTCAACCAAACAAAAGAAAGTCAAGGAAAGTCAGGTTTGGAACGACACGAAGGTAAGTAAAATGATGACATTTTAATTTTTGGGTGAACTCCTGTATCCCTTCAAGCCCAAGCAGAAGCCTTGATTGAACATAAATGCGGTCAGCAGTAATCCTAACAAGGCTTTTTTGCTTTTCAGCAAATCATTTACAACTACTGCGCTATGTCATTTCATTTTAAAAGTAAATACTTGTGAGCTTGACTGATAAGGTTTATAATGCCACTCCATATATCGTCTTACGTTCCTGCGCCTATAGTTCTCATTCAGGTCAGGCGGAATGAAAACCGCAAGCCTTTTGCTTACGACTCTACTTCCTTTTCCATCCTACCCTGTGAAAATGAGTATGCAACCTTTAAAAATGTTAAATGACTCGAGCTGTGGAAGTCACAGATGCTGGATAGAGCCTCTATGAAGGCACAGAATGTGTAGGGCATATATGAAAAAGTGTGGAGGAGCACTTGGTTTTATTTAGCAGGTGGAGTTTACTCCCAGTCATCAAATCGCACCCGCAGAGAAGAGCTGATGTGGCTGAAACGCTAGGAGACCTAAATAAGCTCAATCAACGGCAGCGATAATATTTCATATCCCCTGGCTCTCGTTTTGTTTTTTGTTCTCCTCCTACCTCCTGGAGAGGAGAACATTTTTCAGCTGGGCTCATCACCCCACCCGACCTCTCCAGAGTCACCCAGTCTCCCCATTAAGTGCGATCCCTGAGCTTACAGTCCACGGAGCCAAAGGAAATGTAGCAGAAAAACCAGGACAAGTCCCCTCCAACTCGCATCGTTTCATGTCATTTCATGCCAGCACGAAAACAACGCCCTGCTGGGGCAAACGTGTAAAAAATAAAGGGGACAAATGCTGTACAGAAAGGTGTAGCTCATTAATCACGGGCTTAAAAAAGGCTGAGCGAGTCGCACACGTGCTTCCGCGGCTAGAGGTAAGAGAGATTCATCTGTTTTTCTTTAAGCCGAGCTCTGTCATGGCCGGTGGTGACTTTGAGCTAGAACACCAGGAGCATTGTGCGTGTGTGTGTGTGTGGGGGGGGCGGCTTCCGAATCCGCTTCTCTAGCCAGAGGCGATGTTGGTTAGTCACTGCACAGTAACAAGCCCTCTGGAACAGCCCTTTCTCTTTTCTGCCTGGATTTTTGGCATCTGTACACTTTAAAAAGTCCCAGACCAAAAATACTTCTACATGATTCACCTGGTGAAGAGACGGCGCCTTGAGCGGCTCGCAATGAGTCTGTGTGAGGTGATGCAAAGGATATAGATACACGACACATTCGTGTTTACGAAGCAGCTTTTAAATAAGCTGTGGGTTGTTTCATTTTAAGTGGTTTATTTTTACTAATTATGATAGACTTTATTGTTTTAATCTTTGTATATGTTTTCTTTTAAATTGTGAAGCACTTTGGGCAATAAAATTGCATTGAAATGTGCTATATAAATAAATAAAAGTTGAAAGTTGAAGTTGAAATAGGGGACATTTCTAGCAATGCACCCATGAGAACAATGGGCCTCATTAGATATGCTTTCAATCAATATCTCCAGAGTGGAGTGAAAGTTCAGCTCTGTGGGGTGCCATGATATCGAAGGACAAGTGGAAATAAATGACTCCACCCTCCACTAGGCACATATGCTAACGCATTTTCATAAAAATAGGCTTGGCGCAATTAGCACATGCATTTTTTTACCACCTAAAATTGTTCTCTCATGACACATATGCACATATTCATGGTAAAAAAGTCACACATGCGTGCAGCAAAAGCAACACCCTGCTGAAAACTGACACTCAGCTCCTCATGCTTTACCTCGGTGTGAAAAATTACTCCTCTCTAGTAAGTGGGTGGCTGAGAAAATGAGACCCTTTACAACAACAGGATCTGTGTTATTCCGTATGATCAGTGATGCATGCAACAGGGTTGCGTGCCATTCAGAATTGAGAATGCCTTTTAAATTAAATTCCTTGAATTTAAACTGAGGGGGCAAACAGAGTTCCAATTCAAATTTGAATGTAAGGAAGTACAATTAAAATCTATAAACATAATTTTTTCACTAGGAAAGCAGCGTTTGTCAAAACAAACTTGAAAATGGTTTTAAATGTTTAAAAATGTTTTAATTCCTTTTTTTCCAGTTTTTACTGAATGTGATATTATGTCCAACTATATTATACTACAAAATGTAATACATTTTATATATAATATATAATAATATATAATTTTTTTTAAAATTATTTTTATTGAATATGATATTATGTCCAACTATATTATACTGCAAAATTTTTCAATTATTTTTATTTAAATTTAAATTCAAATTTTAATTTATGTTTTTATTTTGGTTTTTACACTTTAATTCAAAAATAAAACAAAAAATGTATATATATATATATATATATATATATATATATATATATATATATATATATATTTCCCTCCTCTTGCACATGGCATGATGCGCCAAATCAAAGGTCATCACAGGCCAACTTTGGCCGAGGGCCCTGGTTTCCAGATCTCTGCACAATCAGGACAAAAAGATGATCTCCAAAAAGGATCATTTCCATTTCATGTCAGCTTTACAATAAATAGACAGACAGATAGATCTTTAGTTCTGATTTTTGCACAACCCTGGCTTGGCAAGCAGCCCTCTATTCCTCCATTGCCCTTCCACCTTTGACATTTTGGGTCAGTACTGGCATAATGTGGAAAACGTCAAAAGCTTATATTTTTTTCTGTTTCATCTGCATCTTGCTTAGAAATGATGCCTGAAGAGTAGGTTTACATTTGTTTCTGCAACAGGTCTGCAATACATTCTCTCCTCAGAATGCTAGTACAGCAGACAGCAAAACAAACACACACAAAAATGTAAGACACAGCAATGTGTGTGCCAGAGACTTCTGTAAGGAGGCTGACAGATAAGTCATGATTCTGACTCTCTTTGCGACTCACAAGCAAGGGAACAGGAAAATGTTGAGCTCTTTACAAGACACCAAAGCTGCGTGTATATAAAAGAGGGCAGCTAAATTGGATTGCTAGTGTCTAACACAAAACAAATGCACAGTCTATTTCTGGCAAACCAACAAGGCCTGACTTGTTAAAGATTTTAGCCTACTGACCTGAACCATCAAGCAAAGCACAGCAGCCCTCATGTGCTTAAAGCACTTATCGTCATAGAAACATGCCACTGAAACATTAGAGGGCATGGTGGGAATTTAAGTCATTTATTGTTAAAAGGAGATTTAATAGATTAAAAACATGTAACTATGTTCAAAAAAATTGACAGAATGAATCATTCAAAATACAGTGCACTGGACTAAGAGGTTGCATGTCTGGCATTTTTGTGGCTGTAGTCCAATAGTGTCATTAAGAGCAAAGTAAAAAAATCTGACACAGACCATATTTATTCATGGTCATGCAAGTAGCTCACTCAAAGTATGACCAGATAGGCAGTTGTAGCCTAATGGTTAGAGAGTCAGACTTATAGCCCAGAGGTCGCAGGTTTGAGTCTCAGGTCCGGCAGGGATTGTAGATGGGGGGAGTGAATTACCAGCGCTCTCTCCACCCTCAATACCACAACTGAGGTGAGACCCTTGAGCAAGGCACCGAACCCCCAACTGCTCCCTGGGCACTGCAGCATTGCTCTGGGTGTGTGTGCACTTGGATGGGTTAGAGCACAAATTCCAAGTATAAGACACCATACTTGACTACACGTCATGTCCTTTACTTTCCTTATATATCATCCAAATCTGAATATGTTAATAGGCTGTGTGTATTTGCCTTCATATGTGATGCGCATTTTCTTTTCTCTTGAAAATACTTTAATAGCTTTGAAATTTTTTAAGATCATTTTAATAGGAAAAAATAAATAAATAAAAAACTATTAAAACTGCATCTATGTTTTCAGTTTTCACTGTTTTATGACTACATCAATAATAAAGTAGCCTACATTGAAGAAATAAAATGAATTCACTTTTTTGTCAGTAGACCTACATGTTAGTTTCTGTTTTGCAAAAGTGTACATAAAACATTTTAATAAAAAACTGGGACAATAACTCAGAATAAACTAGATATATCTTTATTTCTTAGTTTTGCACAACCCTGGCTTGGACAATTAAGGGAATAAAACGTTGTCATTTACTCACCCTGTCTCCAAACCCAGATGAGAGGGATGGTGACTATAATTGTCAAGCTCCAAAACGCTCATTAAAATACCGTAATCAATATGAGTTAATATGATTTTTTTTATTTTATTTATTTATTTTTTTTTGTTATATAATCCAGGTCAGAAGTTTTTGTGTAAAACCGACATGTAAGACGTTATTCACTGAAAACCTTTCACTTCTCACTTTTGAATATGGTGCACAAACATCTTGTTTACATAAGTGCACGTGCACACATTATAACGAGAATGCGGCAGCACAAACCAATGAACTTGTCGTTTGTCATCTGAAACCTTTAAAAAGTCTCACGCACTGCTGCTAGTACTTTGACGTTGTTTTATGTAAAAAAAAAGGGGGGGGGGATTTATAATCTACTTGTCTTTTAGATTATAAAATGAAAATGGTGATAATTATGTTTAATGAACCCAATTGCTCATAAAACTGATGGAAACTTCACGTAGCTCTCATAATTTATGTCTTCAGTGGAAACTCTCCACTTACTTTCTCTCCTGCTGTCTTCTTTTGAAGCAGAGTTCTCATTTCAGTTCTGAGCCCCTCACACTGGGAGACAGTCTCAGCCTCAACACTTTCGATCTATGCTGATGGAAAAAAAAAGTCATTTTATTTTTTTGGTGTTGTTTAGTCTACTCCACAGAACATTAAAAGCCAAATTGTTCCTGTTGATTCTCAAACTTGCTATGTCTCTCACTTTAAACTCAGTCTGGCTTTGGGAAAAGAGCTTTTGGAAAATCCACAGCAGGTAAAGATGGCTGAAGTTTACAGAAAGCAGCTCTGGCAAAAGGGATTGTTACATTTGTTGTTGGGCTGGTTCATGCTACAAAGTCTGATTTTCATTATTCTGTCAGTCTGGCTTTATTCTCTGTGTCATTCAACTGTACACTGTCATTCTTTAATCCTTACCTTTATATGGTGCTTCATGTCTCCAGACATTTACCATGTTCCACACAGTGCATCCAAATCACAGATTAAGTCAGAGTTTTGACACGATTTCCTGTTAATGAGTTTCTCTTCTTTTAGTATGTTGTTTTGTAGATTAAAACTAACCATGGGATAACACTGGATATGGCTCATAACAATAATGATAATAATAGGCTATGTTAGATTAATAGATTTCAGTGTTATTTAGCTTTTCGTGCAGTTAGACAAGCATTTTAATTTCATTCAAATTTCCAAACTTTCTTTTGTTGTTGTTGATAATATTAATATCCATTTGAGGTTATCAAGTCAATGCATAATCAAATTCTTTATTGTTTCTCCTTTGAGAAGAAGGTTGAAGCATTACATTATTGTTGTTGGAAGCATCAACACACTTTAAATGCTTTAGAGCAATTCAGTTAGGAGAAAAAACAAAACAAAACAATCAAAGCAATCAAGTCTGTTTATCTCAATCAGCAGTCTTATTAAGGTCTGCCATGAGATGTAGCTCTGAAGCGGGATTAATTTTGTCATAATGTCTTCTCCCTGCTCATAAAGAATATGTCCTCATTACCCACCATGTGTTTCGGCCTTCCATTGAGGCATTTTCACCGCAGGAGGATGAGGAATCAGAGAACATCATTTTAGACAAGAACAGCTAGTGAAAGGTGCAAAAATGTGTCAGCATTGAGGTCAGTTTCATTTCGGTCATGCTAATTTAGGAATTCTATTTCTCAAAAGGAGCCAAAATCTCTTCATGGATTTATACTCACACCTCTTGTCCAAAAAACAAAACAAACAACAACAACAAAAACCATACATTCAAACGTTCCTAGACTCTTGCGTTGCATGCAAGACAAGTGCAATTAAATCAAGGCTTTATGAAACAAAGCTTTATAAAATCCAGGCTTTATGAATATAACTCGCACATGCAACGCAGAATCTCACAAAAACATTTATTATTATTATTATTATTGTTGTTGTTGTTGTTGTTGTTGTTGTTATTTCAATTTTGGCATGAAAAGTACTAAACATTTCAAAGTAAATAAAAAATAAATCAGGGAATTTTTATTTATTTATTTATTTGTTGTAATTTTCATTATTCTCAGTGGTGATTTCCATTAGATTGTCATTACTGTAGTACAGCAGTTAAAAAACAAAACAAACAAACAAAAAACATTGGTAATCCAATGCTTTTTAGTCAGTGTACATTTCAACAAATACACACATTACATAAATATTTTATAACTGAATTAATATATCTTTAATTTTTCCCATTACACTAATAAGAATTTAGTATGAAAATGTGCTAAATTATAATAAAAAACAATATCACAATGCAAAATATCTTTATGGTCATAAAATTGGCTAAATTTCCTAAAATATAAGAATGTAACATATTCCAACCAGACTGAAGGGTTAGTAAAGCAGGCTTTTTTTTTTCTCTCCCTCAAATAGATCAGAAACATGAACATTTTCTGGATCTGAGAGATAACAGATACAGAATCTTTGTCTATGGCTCAGAGTCATGTCCAGCCCTAATCTCTCAGAAAAGCATGTATCCCTCTGCTTTGTACAGACTCTCTACACTCAAGTCAAGAAGTCCAGCCACAGAGTATAAAGCCGCTTACAGCAGCCAGTGGATTATGGTCAATAAAACATTTAGTCCGCATACATACAAGTTTGAGTGTGCCATTTTGCATAGTGTTTGTGCACAGTTAAGTATTTTCTTCACAGTATGTATTTGCTTGCCTTTTGTTTAGCAGCTTGCCAAAGAGACAATGCAGACACACAGGGTGTAACAATATTTTAAGATGAGAGAGAGCAGCAGATAGACATATATAGAGAGAAGACATAAAATATCCAGCTTAAGCTTACAAATGGTCCAAGTAGAAGATTGGCAATAAAGCTTAGGGTTTGACTTGGAAGAGAGTTGTGCTCTGAAACCAAAACCAAGATAAATCCCTAAACAGTGAATATGTCCTCTTCACTACTCTGTCATTCTCTCAGTCTTGTCCCACTTTCCTTCTATAGGTTCTTTAAGAGGATAATGGCATATGAAAAGAAAAAAATGCATCAAACATTTAGTTTTTTCTGTGTCACATTCTGTGATGTCTCGTCTTTTGTTACAAATGATGCAAAACTAATTAGAAAATATAAATGATTCTTTTTGGTGTTGTCGTCTGAAGCAGTTCTGTTGTTTTTGCCTACACATAGACATGTAAGAATCTCTGGATTAAAAAGAACTGTAGTTTTGAAGTCAACCTTGATCAAAATACACCCAAATGCTAAAAGACACACAAATTAATCCACATGCACAAACAAGAGAAACTGTAAAAACGAACACTGAACAAGTTTCAGCATGAAGAAATCTTCTGTTCTCTCTGGTTATTGATTCACAGTGATCAGAGAGCTGATAAATCTCATTCCTTGGTTGAGTCACAAGGTTTTTCAGAGCCAGCGGGTATCCTCTCTCATTCAGTGCTCAAGACTCAGATGGGACTAGTCCCCAGTGTTGTACAGAGCTAGAGTTGGTTAATGAATGGTGAAAACTCTGAATCTGCAGCTCAGTGCCCCACTGACTCTCCACAGTTACAGCATGTACCAGCAGGTGCTAACTGACTCATACTAACCTGCCAAACCTTGATCTCTTGGACAGGGTAAGCACATGCTAGGGTGGCCATACATCCTCTTTTTCCTGGACATGTCCTGGCCGAGATTTCTAAATAGCTTAAAATGTCTGGATTTTGGCTTTGTTTTTCTATTGTTTTTCTACTCTACAAAGCCAAAACAAGAATATTTTAGCCAAATTAGAAGTCCCAGCCATGATATATCTGGGGAAAAAGAGGACATATAGCGTATGAAGGTAAATTAACCTAGAAAAAATTAAAAGAGCAACATTTAAAAAACAAAAAACAAAATGTAAATGGGGGTGGATGAAATCAAAAATGAAATCAAAATGAAATCGGGGGGGGGGGGGGGGAGAATTGTACTTTTCAGTTGGCTCCATTTAATAACAGTTTGTAAAGAAATTATTGATATTGATTGGAAATTGTTTATACAGTTTACTAGACTGAACTCGTGTAACTGATCATCAGCAGCAATTTTTTTTAATCTACTGATTAATAAAAAATAATTAATGGGACCCTGTTAAATGAATGAATCAATCAATCAATCAATCACTCAATGAATGAATGAATCAATCAATCAATCAATCTAGCATTTGTATATTACTTGGTATGTTTGTACACTAAATGAACAAATATCCATCCAAAGCAATATACAAATGCTATGTATAATAAACAAATATCCATCCGAAGTAATATACAAATGCTAGAGGACAATACATGAATACTATCAAAATTTTTGCAATTTTACCTTCATTATTTCAACATATTCATTATTCATATTCATTATTTACTTTTAGCATATGGGATTCCACAGGAAACTTACAGGTCTTGTTAGTAACTTTGTAAGTAACGTTATGAACTGAAGGGGCTTTTAAAAGCATATTGATTGCTAATCAGAAAAGGATGCTTCTGAAGTAATTTTTTCAACACTTGTCCACCAATGAGTAATACTGCAGCTTCTAAACTTCTTTCAGTCCATAAATAATTCATACATTCCCTTGCCCGTCTTTATATAACAAGCAATAATTTGCCTACAATGCGTGTCAGGTGCTGTGTCAGTAGAGGAAAAAAACAGTGATTGAATGCTGAAATCATGGTTGTGTATGTTTGTGTGTGCGCTCACCTTCCCCACACCGACAGTAAAGCACACCTTTCAAGCAGATGAGGAAGATAAATCTGTTGTTGCCAGATAGATTATGTTTATCTATCCCACAGCCGTCCTTTCATGACTTCCTAGATAATCTTAAGGAGTCACAGTACTGGAAGTCTTTTGTCAGTTTTGATGCTGTCCCTGCACTCTTAAAGGCTGTCCCTGAGCTCAGTGGCTCATCCCATTGTGCCAGTGACTGAGAAAGTAATAAAAAATAAAGCAAAGAAAAGCAAAGAAGTGTGTGAGCTAGGTTTCGCCATAAATGTAATCACTGCGGAGACACAGGAAAATGTTATATTGCATTTAATAATTTATGTTTGCTTGCCTCTTGCAAAGAAGAATTCATCAGAATACACGGCAACTTTTGAATGGAAAAAAGATCCATTTGTTTATGGATCCAGACGGTGTAGTTGCAACATCTACCAGCAGGGGCTAACTGGCCCACACTAACCAGCCAAACCTTGACCCCTTGTAAAATACAGGCCTACCTTTTCATTCAGTTATGAGAAGGGAACATTCAATAACACAGGGGGATGGCGGGCTGGTTTGGAGGGGTCTGTTCGTGTTCAAGCAGTGGGAGATCTGAAATGAAGACATATCTTCTTTTTTGCCGTCTCTAATCTGTTTATATCTGTGTCCTCTGCTTTTGTCATGAGGGAACGATCCAAAGCTGCTTTTGTTTGTCCGTTATCTTTTTCTTGGAAGGAGTATGAAGGGGGTTACCCAATCTAATTCTCCCCGTGTGTAATATTCTGGGGAGCAATAATCACATTCAGCTCCAAGTTGATAATATCACACCACAAAAGAAAAGGCAATATCTCCCCATCATTCTATTCTTTTGCTTTATTTCTTTCCCACAAATGGACCTTTTTATTAAAAAAAAAAATGGGAGCAGGAATGCCTGTTAATGGCTGTGGGTGTGTACATGATCCTATATCTTTCTTCACTGCGGAAGCAGTTTTGTTTGGTGTTTTGACATTCGAACCATCAATTCAATAAAACATGAAATGTACAATGATGCTTTATTACCTTGAGATACAATGACTGTGACTGCTGACAGCGCAATGAGAAATGCTCAAAGAATTTAACAGAGTTATGAAATGCAATTCTAGTCTGTTTAATATGTTTATAAATGGTCAACTAGCAACCACAAAATGGATCAAACACAACTGAAAGAAGTTTGAAATGCTGTCTGTGTATGATATGGCGTAAGATTTTCTCGTTTCCCACTGTTTTCATCCTAAGGTGTTTAAAAAAAAACATTTTTAACAAGATTATAAACCAACCATCTGAGAAAATACAAGTCCCAAATGTATCTATGTTTGCCAATGATTTTAATAATATCACAAATTCTTAATTTCTTCCTCCAGACTGCGAAAGCCACTAAGCCCACACCAATATGTGCTCATTTCCAAGCCAAGACAAATTCGAGTTAAAACATACAATTACCCACACACCAAACACACAAACAGCTCATCTTAGAAGTAGTACAGCAATGATTTATTTAGACCACACACATAAACTTTAACCAGAGCTAAATAGGTTTAAATTCTGGTCCCATGTTGTCTTACATTTGCTTAGTTAAATCAGCCTTTACTATCTTCTGATCTACATTATTTAGCATAAAAAATAATTTATATTAGAGTTTAGCTCAGATGTCTAATTAGTGCTAGCATTAAAAGTATAGTTCACATAAAAATGAAAATTATGTCATCATTTACTCACCCTGTACAAGTTTCTTTGTTCTGTTGAACACTAATGAACACACAAATTGCTTTCTTCTTTTGAACACACCAGAGTTTAAATGTTTGCAAATGCACCAGAAAATTAAATAAAATATGAAAATGCACAATTATTTTTGTGAAAACATTGTGTGTGTCCATACGTGGATATCATTGTAAGGTCTGTTTTGGGTTTTGTCTCATGTTCTCTGTTTTCATGTCTTTTATTTTGATATTTTGCCTTGTCATGGTTCCTGTCTAGTCATGTGGTTTGTTGCCCGCTTGTATTTCTGCCTTGTGTATGTGTCATGTTCTCATTGGTTATTAGGTATGTTCGACTTGAAGCGGCGCTGCTCAGAACGATCAGTGTATGACATCAAAGTACCGCGAGTGATTCGAAAGCATAAGGATCGATCTGCTCTCTTATCGCTCTCGCGGTACTTTGATGTCATACACTGATCATTCTGCACAACGCCGCTTCAAGTCGAACACACCTATTGTCTTGTCATGTGATTATCAGCTCTGTTTGCTCATTGGTTGCTTTAGTCATATGCCTTGTTTTCCATTGGTTGGTTTGTGTCATGTGACCCCGATTGTTTGGTATATATAGCCCTCTTGTAGCCTTTAGGTGTGTTCGACTTGAAGTGGCGGCGCGCAGACCGATCGGTGGATGACATCAAAGTACCGCGAGAGCGATTAAAAAGCATATGGAACCATCAGCTCTCTAAACGCTCTCGCGGTACTTTGATGTCATCCACCGATCGGTCTGTGTGGCGCCACTTCAAGTCAAACACACCTTTTGTCTCTTGTTGTGTATTAATGTTGTAACCTGCTGTTGGTGAGTCTAGTTTGCTCATGCCAAGTCGAGACCAGTGTTGCCAATTTAGCAATTTTGTAGCTAGATTTAGCGACTTCCCCACCCCTTTTGGGGCATTTGAAAAGTTTAGGGACAAATATAGCAACTTCTTGGACAAACCTTATCTAAGTTCTCATCTTGCCCACTTGTCTATACTCATCTTTATTTACACTGAACAAAATTATAAACGCAACACTTTTGTTTTTGCCCCCATTTTTCATGAGCTGAACTCAAAGATCTAAGACTTTTTCTATGTACACAAAAGGCCTATTTCTCTCAAATATTGTTCACAAATTTGTCTAAATCTGTGTTAGTGAGCACTTCTCCCTTGCCGAGATAATCCATCCATCTCACAGGTGTGGCATATCAAGATGCTGATTAGACAGCATGATTATTGCACAGGTGTGCCTTAGGCTGGCCACAATAAAAGATACAGCAATAAAATTAATGTCATATCATTGCTGTAATTAATGAACATGTCATCTGAGGACTGCTTTGTTATTTTTGTTCTTCGTGACTGCTGTATTTTGTGGGTTCTGCATGGAACTAGAGCATGTACGCATATGCACACTGTTAAAGGCGCTTTAATTGTCTTAACAAACTAAAAGACGTTGAATGAGATTTGTTGAAATGAAAGATTTCGATTGCACTACGTTATTTTGCTAGAGTGCATGTCCATACTAACAAGAAACGACAGGTTGAGAGCTGTAGTTCCAACCACACAACTTTGCGATGCTGTTTGCAAATGTTTGTTGGAACTATGGATTCAGGAAACACCAAATCATTGAACAATGATAGTAATGATGGTAACAATGGTAACTTGCAACCACAGTTGGCTAACAATGCTATTGAGAAACACACAATAGCATTTAATTTTTCACAGTTCATTTTCCATTCCTAATAAATTGAAGCACTTATGAACAGCTATATTCATTTCTCAACTAAAAGTCATTCGGCTCCTAAATGTTTATTTTTTGGCAATCCTGTAATTATTATTTATTTATTTATTTATTTTTTAGACTGGAGTTCTGGATCTCACTTTCTTCACTCGTTGTTAATCATGGCAGAGCAGGAACTGACACATATCCTTTTACATTAAAAGTCACTTTGGTCAGGGTGACTTTAATCTCCCATGGTAAGAATCCACGAAACACACATCATTACATGACAAACGTTTATCCTTTTTATTTCACGAGAAAGGAACTCGTTTTCAAATGTCTGCCTTTCCCCCAGGAATGAGAGGCAGTCTCCTTTGCCATGAAGATCTGACGAGCTTTTAAGGGTTTTTCATCAAATACATTGGAGCAGAATATGCCGTTACATTTATGTAACTGAAAGACAATCAGACGTGAAAAAAACAAGCTGTATGGATGATCTCTATTTCCTGCCCACATATCAAAGTCCCTGTCTTCCAATCAGTAGGACAGATGTAGGATTATGCTGTCTGTGATGTAGATTGGCATGCAGCAAAAGCGTGAGGCACGTATCCTTTTTACTGACTCACCTTATTGGCATTCAACGCCATTGTTCTCCCATTTCAACGCTTTGCTGTTTCCATGGCAACCCGAGGCATAATCAGAGGCAGGCAGTTAAAGATGTGCCTCTATCACAGATAGTGGCACCAGTTCCCGATAAAAAAGAGAGCTGAGATAAAACGTCCTACATATGTGCCTTAAGAGAGAATCTCAAATCTTATAATATATCACAGCTCCTGAGAGGGACAGAACACAATGCCGCAACCAACTTCAGCATGCTGTTCTACTCAGTGTGTCTTTTAGCAGTATTATGTAATACATGTAGTGGACACCGTCTAATTAATGGGTTGGATATTTTAATTACACCTTCCATCTGGTGCATACAGCAAAGCAGACTGTCTAGAACAAACAAAGAATCCCACCTTTGAAACCCACTGCCCAAGATCAGTAAAGTTCTATAATTTCCATGTTCCAACTTCCAACATCTACTGCAGGGATTCCCATTCAAAAGTTTAGGGTTGGTAAGATTTTTTTTTTCTTCTTTTTTTTAAGAAATTAATACTTCAGCATGGATAGATTAAATGAATCATAAATGAGAGCTAATAAAATTATAAAGTAAAATAAATGCTGTTCTTTCTACACTAAAGACTGTAGTAATGGTTGCTGAAAATTCAACTTTGCCATCACAGGAATAAATTGCACTTTAAAAAAATATTTGAATAGAAACTAGATATTATAATATATATATATATATATATATATATATATATATATATATATATATAATTGCAATAAGAAATGCAGCCTTGGTAAGCATAAGAGTCCAACCAACCAACAAACAAACAAACAAAAATAAATTAAAATAAAAATATATTAAAAAAATTAAATAAATATTACTAATCCCAAACTTTTTAACAGTAGTATAAAGTGTATATACTGTCATTACTATCAAAATGATATCAATATTTGCCAGCAAAAACTACCCAACAAGGAACAGTTAATACTGAAATAAGAACAAAAAAAAAATGGGCAAAGTTTGTCCTGTCCTGGGTATGTTATTTTCTTTATACCCAGTGAAAGAAATTAAGTTTTCTTGAAGGACATTTTACCCTTTCGACTTTTTAAAAGAAGATTTACAGCTTCTAAGATTTAAAACAAGACATTCAAGGTGTCATTTTAAACTCTTTTGTGGTCAAATACCGATAAGGTAAGATACTTTAAAATTAATTTTGTTGATGTAGATGAGACCTTTCCTTTAGCTTAAAAAACCCTGTCAAAGAATCAAAACTTTCACTGCACCATGTCAGTCACTTCAGTCATTGATTGATTCCTCAAAGGTGAAAAGTTCCAGACACATCTCCATATATGACAAAGCCACTCTTTTTACCTCAGTCTGGCTGACATTTTCAACTGCTTTGATTCCTTTCATTTTAATGCATTTCGCCCAGTTGCATCATCAAGATTCAAGCACTGATAAATGAATAATTATGTTAAAATTGTCAAAAATGTCACCAGCAGTGTTTGTGAGAGGAGATTAAAAGGTATTTGCTATACCTTATTTTCAGGACATGCTGTGAAAGTTAGGTTATATGTACTGTAGTGTCTGGAGATGGAGAGTCAAGTGTTGTCCAGTCCCATAAGTACACTTAACCTCTCTCCATACTCATATGTCCACTACTGTGTTACGTTTGAGCTTCACTGTGCCAGGTACACTGTAAGCCAATGTATCATCAGATTTTGAACAAGAACAGCTTTTCCCTACTTAAGAAACTGCTTTCTGCCTTCAAATAAGACTTCTCCGAACACGACTGCAACCATAAAATGGCAGAATTCACTCGAAAATGATTTCCTATGCTTGCAACTAGCATGCAGTGGTTTGCAGTAAACACATTTACTCTTTATTGAAAAAGGGATGGACTGGAGGGAGTAAATGCGAAATGTTCACTCACAAAATTTCACCTTACTGCCTCCCTTCTTTTCTCAACCGTTTCCAAACAGGTTTAACAAAACAAATTGGAGGGTAGGATGGGGAGCGTTCCTCGTTAAATTTAACACATTGCGCTTATCGCAAACAGTGCGTTAAGCAAATCACAAGGAAGAGATGTGTACACGCTCAACTGACAATAACTGCCTACAGACTGCCGCTGCTTCGTTGACTTCGAAAACAGTCGCTGCTTATTGACTGGGCCTGGAAAAACCAAACGCCCCTCCTGAAGTTAATCAGTACCGCTGTCCGTTGGGAGATCACCTTCCCTCCCCTACCGGCTCCTGTCTCCGTAAATTTAACGAGGCCACTGCATTTAGTTTCATGGATGGCTAATTCTGTTTGTTTTGAATGGCATGCACCGTACGTTGACCGGGATGCTTAATTAGCGCTATTATGAAAGCTTGTTTACAAATGAGCTGAGTAATCCCTGTGACAGCATGCTAAGTTGTGCTTCTCCTTTTCCCTGGTGCCTAAACTGGATCACCAGGGCAGAAAGAAAAGAGCACAGGAAGAGGTTAGCAGCTAGTGATTCTCCTCTAAATTCCATAATGGCTGTGCATTTTCAGCAGAGAACAACTGAAATGAATAGATCAAGGTCCACACAGCTGTGCCTCCTGCAGAACTCAAAATGTTTCACATTTCTTTAACTACTGAAACTGAGAGCTGCATATGCATAGTGCATAAATATGCATGCAAAATATGTTTTAGATGACATCCTTGGGCTGAAAGGGATCTCTTGCATATCTCTAGAGCATTTGGTGTACGGTAAACATCTGTCTGCAAGAGAGAAGGATGATTTGTGTTTACATGATCACATTCAAAACCATCAAAACTCATACGAATATGTACATCACAGCACTTCTAAATTGTTTATAATGTGTTATCACAGGAACTTGGGAAATTACATTTGGTTACATTCAGATTTATGTGATGTTAGCAGACGTTTTCTTACCAAAGCAATGCACAAATCATGTGAATTGCGATTACATAAAGAGGAAGCTTAGAAAGAGGCTACAAGCATTGGGGTAGTGCTTTTAATGCAGGTGTAAAGGTGAATACGCTTGTCTTAATGTCTTAAAATTATAGCTGATACTGACAGATATTGGCAGTTTGATCACCTAGGCAAAAATGCAACATGATCGATTTTGGCTAAAATGGGGGAGTGGCAACTTCATGATTATTGTGAAGGAGAATCTGTTAGTCTCTGCTGATGCTTTATCAAAAGCTGTGTTAATTTTATTAATGCTAGATGGCTTTAAACATTTGCTTTCTGTGACTCTGGCCTGGAGACATTATGTCTGCTTCTATTTAGCCCACTATAAAAAAGTGCATTTCAGAAGGTGTTGTTGACATTCACTGAAACATACGGGCCAGAAAGCAAACATAAACCACATTTATGGAGTGTGATAGTCACTTCCTTAAAAAAATATAGCCAACCTATACATTTGGTGTTACTTTTAAATGGCTACACAGATACATATTTTACCTAAACTTCTTGTTCTTAAAAGATTTACATGAAACAAGAAGCTGTTTATAAAGTGATAAATAGCGGGTCCATGGAGTGTTGAGGTCAAAATTGACTTCACACTTAAAACACAGATACAGTGGTAAGGTGTTAACTCACAAAATGCACATACAGAATGCAACACTGCCCTGAAAGAATATCACCAGATTGCCAACTCACTAACTGAAGCGATATGATCGCACCATCCTCCAACCAACTGTAAAACTAGTGTTAATGGGCAAGACTTAAAAACTAACAACACTTTGGCATTTTTATAAAAGTTGTAATTAGTGGAGATTACCTCAGTTTATAACCAGCCAGTAGCCTCATCCAAGGGCATCCCGTCAGAGCCCTCACCATCCTGAAATAAAACAAACAAAAATAATACAACTAAAAACATATGTACATACAGTATACTCACATAAAATGATACTGTATATACTGCATGGGGGTGTTTAAACAACATTGTCTTCAACTAAAAACAGAAAACCTTTTATGCGTTTTGGCCATTCATTTACACAACAACGGCATTTTGGTGGTCCAAATGCAAATGCAATTGCAAACTTTGAATATGATACCTTTATCATTGCTGTGTAAACTACAAAAACATGAATTTGTGAAAACAGTGATGTCATACGCATGCGTATTATGTGTTCAGTCGATAGGTACAAACATGGATGTTTCTTTACAAAGTGACATTGCTGGCCTGGCATGCATAATGCAGTGTTTTAGTCATTTTCGTGGGCAATGCTGTAAACATACCTTATAGCAAATCTGTTTGAAAACTGCTTGATATTTTCCCAAAATGTAAACTGTTATAACCCAGCATTAATCTGCTAAACGGCGCTATAAAATATGAATAAATTTAGGGAATGATAAACATTAACATCTTGTGAATAGCGTTATAAAAAAATTGACTTTACAGTCTCCATTTCAAAACATCTGACCTCTGAATGTTATGATTGACCAATGAGAATAAAGTGTTCAAGAAAGGCGTGGAATAAACTCTTCAGTCATTCTACAGCCTGTGATGTAGCAATATATTATTCATTAAAGATGCCTGCTTGGATATACACAAAAAGATACATGTGTCTTGTTCACAGAGGCACCTGTCACCAGAGGGGGGAGTTCCTATTAGAGGAGCACTCTGCGTTTTAAAGCCTGTGTGATGACATTTGGTGAATTATTTAAACATGCATGGCAGGTGTCTGCTGAAGGTGTCAAATGCTATATCAGCACGTTTTATTTTGCCTTCTTATTTTCTTGCCAAGTCAAGTCTGCCTCCTCTTTCTATCTTTTCTTGTTGCTTCTTTTACTTTTCCAGCCGGTCAAAGAATCTTTTTTCTCCTCTCTGTGATTGCTATACCCCAAAGCTATATTGGAGATGCTTCAAATGCAATTCAGAGCATCAGGTCCATTATTTTCATGTCCATACTGACGTTATGTGTACAGACCACAGTGAGGGGAAAAAGAGCTTTTTATTTGGTCTCTATCTGGCAATTGTTGCCCTTCTTCAGCTTAAAGCATTTAGACTTACCATCATCTTATGTTTTCTTCTCCTCTTACAGTGACACTCAGATGTAATCCCCTTGTGAGGAATGTCAAAGGAAGTGCGGTCTCTTTTCCTCTGAGTCTCTGGAGTCTTTTAATACCATTCCAGGAGCTTTTGATCAGACTTGTTACCTGCAAACAACAACTTCCTGTGTAAGATTATACCTTTTAGCTCACAATCGCCTCATCACAAGGGCAAATTACCGACGGCACATTTTCTTTTACTTTGTTTTTTTGTCTCACCCAAACTTGGCTTGGATAGTCGCCATATGAACAAGCCACCTAGCCATGTCATGATTAGAAAAGGCCATGTGGTTTCATTATCTGGATGAATAAAGGTCACCCCACTGTGCTGTGTAGAGAAACTAAAGCTTCCTCCAGCCATCTGGAGTTTACTGTTCCCATCATAAACTGCTGTAATTGGTGAGACACAACACAATTTGCATATTTGTCCCTGAAGCACAACAACTTTTGTGAAGCACATAAGACCATCAATAAACACATGGCATTGAACTTAGGCCAGTTGTATGATACGTAAGGCAAATTATTAGAGGTAATAACTAATAGATATCACCATCTATTTCATGGTCAGATTTTTGATAATCAGAGTGCATTAATGCTTTGTGCTATAATATGCAAATGATGCATTATCTAAGAAAATATGCACTAATTTGCATACATTACCACAACAGAAATCTAAAAATGAAATAAAGCCAGGTTCAAAATGCTTGTTTCATTTTGCTAGTTTTTACAGGAGAGTTTTGATATCTCTTTTTATCACTCCATAAATGACAAAAAAATATGGAAGCTTTCTTTCTTTCTTTCTTTTTCTTTCTTTCTTTCTTTCTTTCTTTCTTTCTTTCTTTCTTTCTTTCTTTCTTTCTTTCTTTAAGGCAATTGCAACTTTCTGAGTTTATATTTTGCAATTCTGACTTTTTTCTCTTAGAATTGCAAGGGAAAAAAATTAGAATTGAGATAAAATATCACAGTTCATTCATTCATTTATTTATGAGCAAATGCAATAACTTACTTAAATGTGTACATTGGATGTTTAATTTCCCCTAGTTTGAAAGCAGACATGTTAAAGAAGCAGAACAACCTAAAGGTTCTTGCCTTGACGAAAGCTATCCATTAGAATCTTAATGACAAACAATTCGTTCAAACACATTCATACTTTTTGAAGGCCTGTCGATGAACAAACATTCTTGGTGTAGTTATGCATGCATGTACTGTATGTGTGAACTGATTAATAATGGTGCAAAGTAACTTCAACTTATAATTTGAAAGTAAAATGTTTTCAGAGACTGCGATTATTGAATTGGACTCTGAGTGAATTGCATACAGAGCTGTACTAATCTGGATTGGTGCTAATAGTAATTAGAAACTATTTTATTCACAAGGTCTTCCTGTGTGATCCCAGTACACCAACTCATTTAAATCTTTATTATCATTTCTCATGATTAACTTTCTCCCAAGGTAACTTTATCGCAGATGAGTGTGAATTCAGAGTCTCTCATCTGAGCCATATTGAAGGAAAGACTGTTAGTGCTGAAGGGAGAAGCTGCTCATCATCTCCGGCAGAAACAGGTCAGCTCATGAAGAATACAACAGGGGGACATTCCCTAGATATTCATGTCTGCACGTTTATAGTATTCATGTAATTGCTGTTTGTTTCCTGCTGCCACACAAGATGTCACAGCAGGGTTACTTTTGCTCTATGCCCAAAACTGTTTATTAAATACACAAGTATATAAGAAACATTCATTTTAGAAGTTGGATAATTAATTGTGAATGGTCATTTTCATATTTTTACATATAGATTATTTTTGTCTTCATCTAACACTTAAAGTTCATCTTTAAAAACACTAATTTAGTAAAAATGTTAAATGTAATCTTCATCAAATCTCAAAATGATAACATTTTCATAACATTTTATAGCATATATACAATTTAGTTATTTCAGTTTTTTTCTTTGTAATAAATTGGCAAAGTTTTCATAAATCTGTTTTTTTTTTTTTTACTTTGTCATTCCTTTTTTTCCTTTGTCTTTGATATGGAATGTAGGTTTATGTGAAAAAAACAACAACATTTAATACAGTTTATCATAAAAATAAAATAAAATAATTTACAGTAAATACATATTACATATATAAGTTTTAGTTAGTATGATTTTTAAGAAGAAATGAATACTTTTGCTCCACAAGTATGCATTAAATTGATTATGAGTGACAGTAAAGACATTTATAATTATAAAACATAAAAAGATTGATATTATATATAAATGCTCAAATAAATTTACATTTTTTTTAACTTCTTATTCAAGAAGTGTGATAAAATGGATTCCACAAAAATGAAGGATCATGTGACAAAAGAAAAAAAAATTGACAAAGAAACAGAAAACAGTTTTCTTGTGATTGTAATAACATTTCTCAGTGTTTTACTGTGTTTTAAAATAAATACACTGTACATTCAAATAAACGTAGCTTTGGTGAGTATATTCATAGTAGGTTAACTCTTAGATTACAATGAAATTAGGACCATCACGGTCTATTTGTCCATGTGTAATTGAGTGCAATGATGTCATCACTTCATTGGAGTATATAATAATTGACCCTTTCTGCCATTACAATAAGAGCCATCGTAGACATCTATGTGATGAGGAGTTACAGGTGAGAATCAGAAAGAGCAAACACACTTATGAAAGAAATCCAGAACTAAGAGTACTAAGAATGTCAGCTATTGAGAAATTGCTCTCGAGTTGGGGGTTTGGAGTGGGTGTTGACTCTGGGGGTGGGGTGGTTGTCCACTGAAGAGAAGAACAGGAAATTTATTCCATTTCTTGTCCAGTTCATCTCTTTTCCCCTCGGTACCCTTCAGGACCCTAGCTTGTGGTACCAGACCTAGGAAACATAACAAAAGGGGCTCTGTTGTATCTCTGCCCTGCAGCCCAGCTCTCCCCTGAGGTCTGCCTGACCATCGATCGTAAGCTACATGACAAACAAGCAGAATGAGCCGCCCGGCAAGCAGGACCACTTCAAACAGGAGCCATTCTGTGCCTGTCAATTACCCACACTTACTGTGTCGAATTCGTTCGTTTTCAAGGTCCCCACCAGCTGTGCATGAGCAATGTTCAATAATGCTGCTGTAACTGTTTACACTTCTTTAAAAAATGTTTTTAAAGCGAATCTTATTTACTTGATTCTTTATGGTTACAGTGATGGAACTGGTCACACAACTGAGATACCACATTCTAAGGTACATTTAAAGAGACAGTTCACCCAAAAATGAAAATGATGTCATCATGCACACATCCTCATGTTTTCAAAAAAACTGTTTGATTTACTGTTGAAAGCAATGAGATTTTTTATTTTAATGCCCAAACTGTTCTTTTTCAAGTAATGAAAGTAAATGGTGACGGGCTTAAAAGCAAGATTTTCAGTGAATTACAACTATTCCATTCTGTTCCTCACAAAAAAAAAAAAAAAAAAAAATTCATGTGGCTTTTTGTGAGGAACAGAACAAGACATATATTCCATTTAAGTGGACTACTTATATAATGCTTTTGTGATGCTTTTTTTTGGCCTTTTTGTAGTTTGACAGCCCGGACACCATCCACTTTCACTGAATGGACAAGAGAAGTGAACATCCATCAAAACTTCTCCTTCTGTGTTCCATAGGGGGAAAAAAAAAGTTTTTGGAGTGACATCAGGGTGAGAAAATAATTTTAACTTTCAAGTAAGCTATGCATTAAAACTTCATTACTAGTAGGTCGCAAACACCAGAATACTTAAAATCTACAGACATTTCTTTTGTGTTTTTGTTAGTCAAGGCTATTCTGTTTGCCAACACAAATCCACTCACCTCCATTCCCCAATTGTCCCCCGCCCCTCTTTTCCCCCTTTGCCACTGAGTGGCAGCCTAGAGGACGGATCTCCTGCTTGCAAATGCGCTCCTCGCTGGGAGTGTTCAGTCAAGGGCTCCCCGGTGGATCTACCAATTAGCCTAGGCCTCCGGAGCCGAAGCTGTGAAAAAATGGCAGTCTAGGAGGAGCTTTTGTACCTGAAAACCTTTAGATGGGGTCTAATAGAGAAGTGTAGAGAAAGCTGAGGACCACAAGGGCAGACAGCCACCTCTATAATTACAAATACATACAAAAAGAGGGAAGAAAATGTTGTCATTTTTTAATTTTCACAGATGCTGTTAAGCACCTACTACTAGACCTGATTATATTTCATAGCAAGGTTGTGCAAAGTTCAGAACTTAATTATTATCTCTTATTTAATTCACAAATGCAAATCTGAACTGAAATAGCCACAACCCACAAGAAGTTGAATTTGAATGACAGGAAGAGCATACTGAATCACATCAAAGAAATTCAACACAGGTAATGTATTCTGAGAAATTACATGTTCTTCCGCTGTTGTTCTTCTGTTATCTATCTATCAGCACTACCATTCAAAAATTTGGTGTTGGTAAAAGAAGTCTTTTATGCTCATGAACGCTGCATTTATTTGGTCAAAAATATATTAAAATTGCAAATTATTACAATTTAAAATAACTGTGTTCTATTTTAATTTATTTTATGATGTAATTTATTGCTGTGATGACAAAGCTGAATTTTCAGCAGCCATTACTCCAACTTTTGAATGATAGCATACTTGCATTTAAATGTGAATTGCAATTCTGCATCATATTCAGGAACTGAATCTGAACTTAAAAGGCATTTTCACTTCAGTTCTGAATAGCGCAAAGCCCTGTTTTCCAGATCCCCAGAAAATCTGTTCTTTTGAAAGTTTCAACCAATCGTCTATTTATTCCAAAGTTTTGTCGAAGCAACATTCGGGTACTTAACTTCACCCACATGGCACTTGTTAGCAACTTTACAGCACAGCGAATGTCTGCTTACACTATATTCAAATAGTGAGCAGCATTGAGGGCAGGGGTGGGGGAAGCCACCTAAAGTAGGAGTGACACTGCGGGGGTGAAGTTTGGCAAAACTCAGAAAGAGACAATGGCTGAGAGGTTTGAATGCTGTGATTAGCGGCAGGAGCGGGGAAAAGGGAAACAGCTGGACGGTGCAGATACTGTTTCTGCAAGCCTCAACCCATCTCTAAAGGGTAAACACAACGTGAGCCTGTTTGATTTATGGTGCACGTCACATACTGAGTGGCCATTATTCCCTGTGAAAAGCCCAAGCATCATGGGAGGAAATGTGTCCATAATGTAGCTTTTCACAGGTAAACTGAGGAAAGTAGAGAATGTGATTTTTTTAATACATTTCCTGCCCGTGAAACGCAGTTTGATGAACTGTCCCTTTCTGCCTCTTCAGTGTTATGTATTTTGTTAATGTGTTTGTTCAGAAGTGCCGTAAATTATGGGAGACATGAATAGAAGACCGTCTTTTTCTCTTTTCACCGCTTACAATTTGGAGTGTGATTAATTTCCAGATAACTCTCCCCTTTTTTGCTCATATTCCCGTGCATGGTCCCTACAATGCTTGTTTTCCTATTTATGTGTCAAGAATGTAATTCACAACAAGAAGGTGTCAGAAGTAATTAATAGGACCTATTCATACTTGCCCTAATGGAGAGAGGACGACAGTATGAGCTTCAACAGCCATTTAAATTAAATAAGTTCAGCGACAAGCGCTTTATTGTTTTTCGCTCTCTTACTCTTTTCTGTGTTCCCGTTCTTTTAGGAAGTTTCAAAAAGTGATCCAAAGTAAAAAAAAAAAAAAAAAGCTGGGCTCACTTTTTCATGAACAATAATGAAAAACATGCCTACCTAAATTTGTGCAAAAACTCAGAACACATACAATTCACCACAGTTTCCAGCTAAAATTAACAGTAGGTGCAGTGAAACAACAACAAATTTGATTTCACATAAATTCTGATTACAGTTGCATATTATAAATTCAAAAGACTTGTTTTCACACTGTTTCTTGTACAATACTATGTTATGAGCATATTGCATGTAAACCACTATATTTTGATGTTTGAGTCACATATCCACCTCCATATGTGTGTATATATATATATATATGTATGTATATATATATATATATATATATATATATATATATATATATATATATATATATATGTATATATATATATATATATATATATATATATATATCTATATATATATATGCAGGTTGCGATTTGTGAAAAAAACAGAGGGGGGGATGCTTTTGAAAACATTTTATAGATGTATAAAACTCTATAGGTGGAGGTTGACCCAACTACCCATCTTTTTAGGCAAGTACCATATAATAGGTGATGTCATGAAGTGTTTTTAATACGATGGAAACTGCATTTAACGTGATCACAATTTAATAAAAGCATTGAAA
Organism: Tor tambroides; assembly: GCA_021397915.2. Lineage (NCBI taxonomy): Eukaryota > Metazoa > Chordata > Actinopteri > Cypriniformes > Cyprinidae > Tor > Tor tambroides. The sequence continues at coordinate 26,971 of JAFVLL020040588.1, forward strand.
GTTAGGCCTGTTAACTGTAATGATTTCATCTCCATGGTTATTCAAACAACAAATCAATTATATAGAGAAATCGAGCAAAGAACATACCAACGGAGCTTTCTGAAACTCTAAATCAGTTAAACAATTGCGTCGATGATTCCCTGTCCCTCCAATCGGATCGCGTATCATGAATCATTTGATTCAGATCGGGACTTCAAAGCGTGTATCCTGAATCATTTGATTTAGATAGGGATGTCGGAGTGGATTTGCGGGATGTTTTTTTTTTATCCCCACCGGGGATAAAAATAATTCAGCAGAGGCAGGGATGCATAGTCCAGAGGGGTTTTATATATATATATATATATATATATATATATATATATATAGGTTTTTTGGCTTGGTAAACTTGCTCGGTAGCTCACCTAGTACAGCGCTGCATTTGCAATGCAAAGCACTTGGGTGTAAGTTCTGTGAAACAAGAGTCACAACACTTGATAAAAGACATCAAAGACTTGTAGAAGCAAGCTAAAATAGCATGGTTGTTGTTGTGTGTATTTTTATCTCCCATTTCCTTTAGTTAACACAATAGGTTAGGTTTAGGGTAGGGTTTAGTAGTATATTATTTTAAATTGTGACAGAACATTATCCTTTTAGAGATATGTACAAAACATAGACAGATTTGCATTTATTTGTTTCAGATAAAACTGAATGCAATTTCAGCACCACACACTGAACATTTCACTTTCAAAGTGTTGTAAAACACGCAAGAAGCAACTTAATATAATTTGCAGAAATGTCACAGATGTGTTTTTACAGTGAACCTGCTGCGATAAGCCTTGGGAAAAACAAAACATCTACTCTGACATGACTTTTGCATTTTTTCCTCAAGATTCTTTGACAAAGATAAAGCTCAAAAGAACAGCTTTTTAAATATTTTGTAACAATGTAAACATTTTACTATCACTTTTGATCTATTTAATGCACCCTCGCTAAATAAGTGTTCACATATCTTTTTAAAAGAAAAGAAAAGAAAAGAAAAGAAAAGAAATCTTGGTAACAATTTACAGTGAGGTTCCATTATTAAATGTCAGTTGATGTATTAACTAACATGAACATACAATGAACAATACATTTAGTACAGTATTTATTAATCGTTGTTAATGTTAGTTATTGAAAATACAGTCATTCATAGTTCTTGTTAATTCACAGTGCATTAACTAATGTTAACAAGCGCAATCTTTGATTTTAATAATGTTGAATGTTACGTGTTGAAATTAACATTAACTAAGATTAATAAATGCTGTAGAAGTAGTTAACTAATGTTAACTAATGAACCTTATTGTGAAGTACTACCGAAATCTATCACTTTGGACATTTCGCTTTGAAAGTGTTGCAAAACATGCAAAAAGCAACGTAATATCATTTTTCAGAAATGTCACCACAGAGATGTTTTTCCATTGAACCTGGGTTGAATAAAACAATAAGCCTTGGGACACACAAAACACCTACTCTGACACGACTTTGACTAGTCTAACTGCATTTTATGAAATCATGAACAATAATGGAAAATGACATCATGTGGTTCATTTCCAGAGCTGGAATATTAGTCAGTTTCTCATTCACCCCCATAAACTATACATTGATATATATAGTCCCCTCTTTGAGTGATATAAAGGGTGCTGATAGCCTCAGATGGACACAGTTTAGCCCTCATAATACCGCCAACAATCCAGTTGGCATCCATTACCTCAGTGCGCTAATGGAGGCACAAAGTGACATGTGTGACTTATAATGTTTTTAACTAAAAGCAAAATGAAAAATTTAATCAAATGACAGCAGTTAAGATGGTGCTTACTCAATAGCATTAAAAATCAAAAACTCATTACTCATATTAATATGAAAAGATATAACAAGCAGAAGTTGAAGCAAAAATGCCATCTGACCGCATGAAATGTAAATCTCTCACAAGCCGACCCATCCCCTGGCTATTACTGAAATTGCTGTGGTCTTTGCTTTTGCGAGCTGTTGACCAGGAATAAGATCTAATTGACTTGGTGCAGGGGAGGTGTGGGAATATACATAAACATGTCAACCTTAAGTACCTTTATAATTTACCAGAGCTTGGGTGGGATTGGACATAAGGATTTTTATAGGTTCCACAATTGAGACAAAATTGTTCTTTAATATAACTGAGGATTTATGACCTTTTCCTCCTGCAGTAATCAATTCTGAATTTAGCCCCCTACTTTAAGGATCGTTCCATTGTTCTAAGTGTATTTTGCATAAAATGAATATTCAAAAACTGTTCCTGCAAAAATAGGCAAACCAGATTTCAGATGAATAATATGCTTGCATTAGTACCAAGGTCAAAATTAAAGTAGCAGAAAACTGAAAAATATTATACTTTGACCTGAGACAATAAAATGACCAAACGGTGCCACTAGTTTTTTTTCATATAAAGTAGTAAGTAGGCTTGACTATATCATACTGTAAAGCACAGGGACATTTTTTTGGCTCTTTGGTGCAAAATTTGAAAAAATACTTTTAGATGTATACTCAATGTGGCACAAAAAGCATCCTGATAGGCAGTGCTTCTGTGTGGTTTAATATTACTGGGCATCTACACAGAACAGAAGAGCTTTGTTAGCATTCCAGATGATTGTGAAATCACATGAAAACATGACTATGAGCTGCCATCAAAGACATCTACAACAGCTGTTGTTGTGACTGGGCCAGAAAGGCAAAATCTACAACATCCAGTCTTGAGGAACAGCTTAAACTACCATTTAAAAATTAGGAGTCAAGAACACTTTACACAAGACATTTATAATGTTAGAAAATATTTATATTTCAAATAAATGCTGTTCTTTTGCACTTTATGAATCATGGAAAAAATGCATCACGGTTTCCACAAAAATATTAAGCAGAACAACTTTCAATATTGATAATAATAAGAAATGTTTCCTGAGCAGCAAATCATCATATTAGAATGATTTCTGGAGGATCATGTGACACTGAAGACTCAAGAATAAATTATATTTTAAAATATATTAAAACAGAAATCAGCTATAGTATTTTAAATTGTAACCATTTCACAGTATTACTGTTTGTACTGTCTATTTAATCAAAGAAATGCAGCCTTGGTGAGCATATGAGGCTTCTTTAAAAAACATTTACAAAAATCTTACTGACCCCAAGCAGTACTGAAGCTACTTAAGAGAGCAAAATTTTTTAAATTGATATGAAATTATATAATTCAATCAGAGTCATATTTTTCCGGCACAAAAGGACTAAGGACTTTTTAATAAAATAATAATTCCAGTGTGATGGTGCTAAACTTTTAACTGATACATTTTAACTACAACTAAATAACACCATAATTTATACAATTTTCTATTAAACTATTTAACATGAATATGTTTAGATTAAACATTAATGACTGGATGGATAAAAATTGGTGAATCAGTTCATTTACAAGAATCATTCAAACAAATGGATTCGTTAGAATGAATTAGACTTTACAAATCTACATATGAGAAAAAAAGAGAGACGACTGTTTCATTCATCACTAGTTATTTAATATTAACTTCTCACGCTTACAATGATATCTACTACAAAAGCATTATTGCTCATGCGATTCAGTTTAAATGTTATATTTCCAATGTTCGACAAAATTCAATCTAAAATTTTCAACTAATCAGCTGTTGTTTTTTCAGATTATGATATTTTATCTAAAATTTACTTTCTAAGTAACTAAACAGCAGCACAGTGAAAGTCACACTCGCTAGCACAGGAAGTGGGAGACTTTAATAAGTGACTCACCATACTAGAGTTGCATAGTTAAGATGGTAATTGGCAAAATTTATTGTTTTTTATGTGCAACATTTTTAAAATAATCCTCATGCTAGGAGCTGCAAGATTCAGGAAGCTGAACTGAGCAAGTAAGCAATTTTCTGGTAGCTGCACGAAGGGTTACAATGTAATAGTTTCTCACGCATAACTGTGTAGTCCTTTATTCTTGTTCAGCTTGACAGGTGAAGAGAGGATGCTGAAGCCATGATGGTTTTGAAATGTTTGAGTCCTTTGTTTAGCCTGGTTGTTCACTCCATGTATACAGACATCGCACTTTGCTCATGGTTACCATGGTGCTCAGACAGCGCTGACGGCTCATGTTCACTTCTAAGTATGTCTCTGTCTCCCTCTCTCTCTCTCTGGCTCTCTGTCTGTTTAGTTGTCTCCATAAATAGGAGGCCACTCAATAAATATACCAAGTCAAAGCTGTGATCTGTGTGAGACTTCACAAAATGAATTATATTAACAGGGGTCGCTCAGACGGGATGCCATACATTAGCCAAAACCCCCTCATATTTCTAAATGAAATGGCTCTACACAGGTGTGAGATCTCATGAATCAATAGTCTGGAAAAAGAAAAGGCTGTTTAACTTACACTGTCTTCACCGCTGAGTATTGCTTCATGGGAATGCAACAAAACGTAATAAAATGGCTTAGTAATTTTCAATCCAGTACATGGAACGCTGCATTTCATAGCTAAAAAAATAATGAATGCACAGTTAATATGTTGCTTTCCGGTCAAATGCATTTTATCTTGCATTCTTATTTACTTCACGCATGCTTGATGGAAAGCAGCTGTCTTGTTTTTTCAGGTTCAAATGATTAATGAAATTATATTACAGTAGCACATTGAGTGTCTCCTGTAATTTTTCACACCATGAACTGTGTTCTTCAAAAAGTCTAGCAGCTACCCCATAGTTTCATCAGACCACGTACTTGTGGTTTCATCCGTAGTCTTTTACATTCCCTGCAGTCTTAAACAACACCGTTGACATGGATTTATAAACTGAGCTTTCTGTGACAATTTTCTATGAATCAGCTGGGTTTGTTCTGTGCTTTGAGAGAAATCAGTTATCACACACGACGGTAAGGGCCATAACTTAATATATCTAGTTCGTTAGTAACATTTAAATCGGTAAATATACTCATTGGGATTAAAAACTGCAGGGGAAAAATCTCACAGGCCAAGATGGGAGTAAAAGATATATACAGACACCAAAGCAAAGATAGCTATCATATGCTGTGAGAGTCAAAAATAAAGAACAAAGGGGGAAAAAGTTCATATAAAGTTTATTTCAACACAGAATTTCTGAATTTCTATGACTCTTATTTTTTCAATATCAAGTGGTGTAAGCAATAAATAAAATGCAAGCTATTTTGAATACAATGGTGTGCAGAGGTTTATCATTGTTTCCAAAAAGGTATTCTAGACATATTGCAAAAATGTGATAAAAATATCATATTATGAATTTATAAATAGTCAGCTATTTAAAAAATAATAATAATAAAAATAGCATACTACATAGAAAGCCATTTTTATTAAAAGCCCATCTTGCCATCAGTGATTTCCTCCTTTCAGGTGATTAATATGAAACCTAAATGACAGCTCTCCTGCTAGTCAAAACCATTTCTTTCTCGGTTTGTTAAAAATAATGGTTCATTTTAAATGATAGGTCGTCAAATGGACGTAGTTTTCCATCTGCACACATACACCACACTGCTTTCTTGGACTAAATCTGGCCAGGAAATTACACACAACCTGCCAAAAACTTGACAAGGTCACAAAAAGAAAAAATGAAAGTAGAAGCGTGGAAAGTAAAGACTAAGCAAGACAGCAGGATAAAAGCAGAGGCAGTACTGCAGGTTTTTGGATGGGGTCTTGTACGCTTCTGGCGGTGTATTGTGGAGGCCATGAGTTATCCAACTAAAGGCTAACCAGGAGTCTTTCTGCACGTTGATCCGTGGATGTGTTAAAAGCAGACACCAAAAACGCTCCTCAGGGGGGACGAAATGAGGGGCAGTAATCACAGCTTCTAGCCCAGTTACATTTGCTTTGATAGCTCTCTGGCCGTCATAGCAATCGATGCTGTAATGCACAATCAAGTGTAATGTGCATTTGCAGCAAGCCTGTTCAATATTGTTCTATCTCAAGCCAAAAGAAGGAGGGACTGTGCCTTTCATTAAAATCAATGGCATTGTCCTTACAAGAATTAGTGCAATTGGAGGAGATTATTGTTATTTTTCTGTCTGAAACTCTAAAAAGAGTGCAGTTGTGATTGAGTTGTGGCGGTGAAGTTCAGCACTTCATTGCGCAGTACTTCACTTCTGTCCTATTAACTCTGCCACTTCTCAGATGTTCTCCCGGTTCCTCAACAGTCTGGCCCATTAAAAATTGAAACCCGTCATTGTGTCTGTGAACTCAGAGGTCCTGGAAGGCGGAAACAAGGGGGATATGTTTGAAAACAGTGATGTTGTAGTAGTGGTTGATGGCTGTTTTTGTCCTATCTATTTATAAATATGTAAAAAATTCAGTAAAAAAAAATCAATCCATAAATATCAAAAATTAATTCTAATATTTTTGTGGTGCATAAAGTCAAATGCCAGGGTGGCCTCTCCGGAATGTACACATGTGAGATTTCCCTAGTAAAAAACAAAACCAAAACCAAAACAATAGGTATAGCTGTTACGTACATCATGGCAACAATGCTTATTAACAGAGATTTTGTGGTATGTAAATAAATCCACGCAGTACAGTAAGTTATTAACACAATAGATTGATAAAGAAGATGCATGAATTAGAAAATGAAGACCAGAATGCGCGCAGGCACAGGATGTCAATAATGTCAGGTTGATGTTAGACATGACATCGGACAGACGTTGCATTTTGGTTGCAAATGAAAATCAAGTTGACATCAGTATTTGACGCCAATTTGATGTTGACTTAACGTTGGATTTTGGTTACACAACCTAAAAACAACAAATATCAACATCAGCTGATGTCAGTATTGGACATCAAATTAACATTGACATTAGACATTGAATTTACATTAAATTTTGGTCACCCGACATTGCAACCAAAATTTAACCAAATATCAACATCATATGGGAAGTGTGATAAGCCATGATAATTGTATGTGTTACTTGCACACACATCCTTTATCCTAGCGTACAGAGTTTCTTACAGAGTTTTTTCGCTTCTTATTGTACTTGTACAGTTAAATACACACAATTATGTCAGAAATGGTAGTCTGAGAGAGTATTCAGGTAAACACAGTCAGTTATGACTTTAGTGAATGTAAATAGTTGAGGGAAAATCTGATATGTATCAAACTTGTAGATCATTGGATTAGGTCTTAAAGGGTTAGTTCACCCCAAAATGAAAATTCTGTCATTAATAACTCACCCTCATGTTGTTCCAAACCCTTAAAACCTTCATTCATCTTCGGAACACAAATTGAGATATTTTTGATGAAATCGGAGAGCTCTGTGACCCTCCCATAGACAGCAACACAACTGTAATGTTCCCAGGTCCAGAAACATAGTAAGGACATCAGTAAAACAGTCCATGAGACATCAGTGGCTCAACATCAGTTTTGAGAAGCTATGAGAATACTTTTTGTGCAGAAAGAAAAGACTTTATTCAAAAATTCTTCTCCCCTGAGTTACCATCTTCCGCCATTTTAAAGAGTATCACAACGCACATGCATGCTTTCCCTTAAGCGTATACAACGCTGCTTACGTTCATGCATGCACTTTCCCCCCAAACGTAAACAACGCTGATTACATCGACTATGTTTTTGGGTACTCTCCAAAATGGTGGACGACATAACTGGGGGGAGAGGAATTTTTGAATAAAGTCCGCACTTTCAGAGCGCCCTCAAGTTTCCGAAGTCTCCGTGCTTGCAGAGCGCCCCCAGGTTTCCGCGCTTGCAGAGCGCCCCCAAGTTTCCACGCTTGCAGAGCGCCCCCAAGAGTCCGCGCCTCCTGAGCGCCCCCCGCCATGGCCTCCAGAGTCCCCTGCTCTGCCCTGGGTCCTGGAACGGGCACCGCCCTGGAGGCCGGTAGTCCTGCCTCCTGTTCCCTGGAGACCTCCAGAGCGCCTAGCCCCCCTCCCCGTTGGATGCTGTATGGCGCGAGGACGCGCCTTCCTGAGGGGGGCGTAATGTCAGTCCTGTGTCTCGTGTTTCCCCTCCTCTCGTGCCCATATTTGGTTAGTTCCTGTTCCGTTCCTCGTTTCATGTCATTAGTTGATTAGTTCCCAGCCCTGTGTTATTAATTATCTAGTTTAGTTTCCCCTTTATAAGCCCTGTGTTTCCCTGCCTCTGGGTCCGGTCTGAACGTCTAAATGTGATCGTCATTCTGTGTGAATTCAATGTATCCAGCGATTCCTGAGTTTGTATAATAAAAGTTTCAGTTTGAAAGAAGCTCCTCGCCTCCGCGTTCCCCTTGCTCCTGAGAGAATTGTGACAATTTATTTGGTCCTTGAGGATCACATCAACTGGCAGCTGTGTTCCCCCAATTTAAAATGGCTGCTATGCCCCTGCAACCAACATGCAGTGAAATAAAGACATGAAACAGGAAATTATATCATAGACAAACTTTTCTTTAAAAAAAAAAAAAAAAAAGGTTTTATTTATTAATTAAAAAAAAAAAAAATTATTGAAAACCTAATGAAACCCACATGAGTACAAAAAGTATGTCACGTGAGATGGAGCAACAGGTATACTTTGGGCTTCACTATGCCAACAGCATATTAAACTTCTTGTTCATTGCTTTTCAAGCACACAAACACTTGAATGTAAATAACTTATATTACTACTACAGTTCTTGAGAAGTGTGAAGATGAAAAACATTTCACTTCAGACATCTTTCTGGCCTTGAAGACTACAAAGTCTGAACTGAGTTGGCTGATCTCTCTTGACCCCTCCTCTCTCGTTCTGTCTCACCCTCCTGTCTCCATCCCTACTGGGACAGAACATCGCGGTGGCCTCTCAAACCTGAGCTCCTCTGATTGCTGGAAAGTGGTGAAGCAGGGTCAGCCTCAACACATCGCTGGTCAACAGATGCACAGTGATCAAAGGAGAAGACTTAGGAGTGTAAAACTGCTGGGATTCACAGTTAAGCTGCTATTTCCTGATCAGATTCTAAACAGAATCTTCAGACGTGTGCATCAAGGTGTTGAACAGTAGATAAAAATAAGAAAAGTTTTCTCACAATGCCAAGTAAACATGTATTTTAGAAATGTAGCCCATGCACTCACCACACAAAGCCCTGAGTTTCATTGTCATGCCAGCCACATATGTGAGTTCATTGTTCGTTTTACATAGCACTGAAGTGGTTTTAAGCAATTTCACACACAGCCCAACAGAGGGTAGTATTATCTCAGCATGTAAGCCAGTGTAAAGTGAACACTACATAAGAGCAGAGCTTTTAGTGTCCTGACACACTGTACTCAAACTGTGCCGTGGAATTTCATCCTGGCACATAATCTAACAGCTCACTAAAAGCTGGCATACATTTACACACTATCCTTAAATGGATGGTCAAACAATGGCTGCAGTTTTAGATCACATTAGTTCATGGTGCTTCATTTAATAAATATACGTGTATAGATGCATTATGCATATAGATGCATTAAATTGTATATACAGATGCATTAAAATGTTGCAAAAATGTATTTAAAATAAATTATGCTCTTTTGAACATTTTTTTTTTTTTCATCAAATTATTTCCACAATGAAATAAGTCACAATGAAATGGAGGTATTTCTTCAGTATTTTGACGTATATCCAAGTATAACAGATCTTCGGAAAAGTTGTATAAAAACATAGGGCGGGGGCTTTAGGAACAAAAAAATTATAACATTAGGAACATGAGCTTAGGCCACTTAAACAAGGTCTAAGTGGCCTAAAAATGAAAACATAAGTAAAAGTAAAACATGAAACATATGCACAGATAAATTGTTTACAATAAGATCTATAATGTGATTTAGAAAAAAGGGATTCTTTTCATGTCAACTTTAAGCAGCACAACCAAAAATAAGTATACTACAGTAGAATCATGTGACACTGAAGACTGGTTTAGTGGCTTAAGTAAATTCAGCTTTGCCATCGCAGGAATAAATTACATTTTACAATAAATTAGAATACAAAGGAGTTAAACTGCAAAGTTAAACTGCAATACTATTTCACAATATTACTGTTTTTAACTGTATTTTTGATCAAATAAATGCAGTCTTGGTAAGCAAAAGAGACTAACTTTTCAGATATAAGAGTGCTGCAGGAATGACGTCAAAACCCAGAAGACTAATTCGCCACGGGTTCCATCAAGATTTTCCTATAGAGTTTTATAATGGGGTTTTTCAATTTATGAGTAAAATAATGTCTGTGGTAAATATAACTTGACGATACTTAATAAACTACCAGTTTAACTTTAATTAATACTAATACTAATAAACTTTAATAGTAATTTTATTACTATTACTATTAACTACTATATGTTACTTATTAGAAACATATGTTTTGTTTGTTTGTTTGTTTGTTTTTTTTAATATACAATATATATAAACATTACTAAATCAAAATTTGCATTTTCAATATGGTTGAGTGTAATTTATGGTGTAGAGCAAACCGTTAAATTATTGTCAAGTTTTGTTTACCACAAACCTTATTTTACTCATAAATTGAAAAACCCCATTATAAAACACTATGTGAAAATCTTGAGGGAACCCATGGTGAATTTTTGGGGTTTTGATGTCTTCCCTGTAGCATTCTATATTGCAGGCTTTGGATAAAAGTGTGTGCTACATGAATAAATGTAATGATAAAGTTTGAATATTCATTAAAAACACGATTTTAGCCGATTGCAAGTCTGACACTAAAATAAGGTTTTAGAAATATATATATAAATATTGATGGGTTAATATAATATAATGGAAAAATAGATGCTATTTTATAACAGAATGGATTAGAAAATGAAAACAGAATCTCATAACAAAGTCATTCTAGCAGTTCACAGCATGTAAAACACTACCATTAGAAATAGAGCTGACCCAGAATCAATCAGTAGTTCTACAGGTGGAGTCTGAGGGTCAGAATCTCTGAGGTGAGAAGTTCAAATCCTCAGACCCAGAGCTCAGAAACCCCAAGGCAAGATAAAGATGCCTCAGGCTGGATAAGAAGCACCAGCGATGCTAGACCACAACTGAACCAAACCCCTGACTCCTCTGAGACTGAGTTGAACAATATTTATTTGTTTAAAGAGCAGGAGATAATGTTTAATTAATGGAAACATTCGCAGATCTGCTGTACAACTACAGTAAAACATATTGCATTAAAGATGCTGTGCGCTTGGTAGGTTCTGTGTCAGCTGGACTACGCATTTAGATTTGGAAAATATGGCGAGTATGTAATTACAGCACACTCTCTCCATTTGTTTGTTAAGAACTAAAATGATGATAAATCCTTTGAACTGTCTGTCTCTCACACACCCACAAGCATAAATGAAGTATGACTCTTAAGAACACGGTTGTCATGGGAACATGTAGGCTTACAAAATACGACGACACATAAAGGCATTACAGAAAACATTCAGCCACAAACTTTTTACAAGGTTTGAACCTTCAAGTCCTATGGCGTCTGCTCTAACTGCACGGTCTGGGGTTTTTCTCATGATAATTTGGCATTGTTGCCCTGGCGATGAGCCCAAAAAAAGGTAAAGTAAGCAATAAATCTCTGTGTTCATTATTGCCGTCCCCCAGAAACACAGTGATCTGCCTTTGATGTCTCGGCTTATGCATGTGACTACAAGCTCATTAAATCAAAATTGTTTCACTTTGAAAAAATGGGAAAGTTATATAATACAAAACATAAAAACAACAAATGCCAATTGCTATCATTAGTTCAATTATGATCAGGTACTTGTTGAGACATTATGAGGGCTGCAACATATTTTTGGGCACCTTGCTGTGGCACAAAGTGTTTTCATTGTTTAATAATTGTTTGTTCTGTGTAATTTGTAGACAGCAGGGTTCAAAATAAACTGTTTGTCACACCTGAAAAAAAATTGAATAGTTTAAGGGAATTCAACAGCCATGAACATTTGTAATGACCATGAAACCATTTAGCACATTTTTCTGAAATTATTATTATTTAATAATAGAAAGATGAATAATAAAGCATTAAAATGTATGTATATATATATATATATATATATATATATATATTAGAAGAGTTTCTATTTATGTTAAATAATTCACTTAAAAGTAAATACATTGGTGGACATCTTGGAATCCCAGCCTATTGGCACGAAAAGACAAAAGGAAAATTTCGAAATGTCAGACACACTCAAGTGTGCACTAAAAGCAGTGCACTAACCCCATGCAAACATGCCACCCACAACTTGAAGAAAACTCAAACAACACGCAATACACACATTCCTGTTGGTCCCCATTACCATGCACAGCGTGTTTGACGAGGGACTCACTGACCTGTGTAAGAGACAGTAAATTAAACACCAAAGGCAAACACATTCAGGGGAATTATATATTCAAGGCTGGGCTGCTTTCAACCTCCTAGCCTCCATCTCCTCTGAGAGATGGCTTCAGCTGTGGTTACATAACGTCAAACTGAGGAGTCAGAAGGTTAATGGTGAGCTGGGTATTTCCATTTTAATTTAAAGTGTGTTATTGTGTCCCGTCTGACAAACATTTAAAGTGGCGTCAATGTTGGGGGAGGGGAATGGAAATGAGACACGAATGGGAGTGACAGCAGCTCAATACTTGCGATGGATAGAACGTAAAACCCGATAGACCCCCCTAAAGCACAGGAAGCTGATCGGCTCATTACCCTTTTGGTTACTTCAATCATCTACAACTACATACAGCAAGTTCACTGATTGAATATAGACAGGAAGAACATCACGTATAAAAAAGACAAATGAAGTATGAACTCATGTAGTGGCCACAAATGGTATTTTGGACACTTAATGGCACCCATACACCACCCAGCTTTCAAAGATTGCTGTTCTTTTCACATTACACAACTGTCTGTCGTCACCGATGTCAGTTCCAGTCAAAACACATTTCAGCACCTGGACTTGGACTGCAGACAGGTCTACATATTTAGACTGCTAAATATCTCTCAGGCATTGGGGATGCATCAGCGCTTCTTTCAAATCGTGGGTTTGATCATTCAAACATAGTGACTGTCACTCCCATGAAGGAGCACTGATTTGCCTCCGAATTTAGACTTTTCCGGTGATCTCAATTAAATGTTGGTGAGTGGAAAATCAGGGCAAAATTGTGTAGTGTGTGTGTGCAGCATAAGTCATACTTAAAACTGTCTCAGTGTCATTGCATTAGACAACAATATACTGAAGTGGAATCTGCAAACCAATGATTCTAGTGCTTTTTTTGCATCTAACTTAAGGTACTTGCACACTGAGTTTGAAATTTTCATCTGAAATTTTCACACCTTAAAAATAAACTCGACTTCACAATGTGTCAAACACGTTTACACACTGCCTCCGAAACTTTCGTCTGTCATAAAAAAAAATTCGGATCGGGTTCGATTTTCTGTGTTTTCGCATCCGTAGCAATCATTTTGAGAGGTGTTTTGACGCATTAGACTCAGTGTGCAAGGTCTGGATGACGAATATGAAAAACACATATGAAAATTTTGGACTCAGTGTGTAAGGACCTTTTCTCTTACTTTTCTGAGCCTTACTTTTATTACTTTTACTCAGCAGCTTCTTCGTGTACTTTTTATGTAATGCAAATTAGAGATGCATCTATAATAAAATTACAGTCAGTACTGATGAACTTATAATTATTTTCTTCATGTCATGACAGACAATCAATAAATGGCCAATAATAAAATTCTGTACCATTCTGTCTACATGAAATAAAAGCTAAAAACAGTTATTTTAAAATCAGTGGTTAAAAACTGAATTTAGGAATCAAAACATTATAAATACACTATATGAAAAAGGGTAACACTTTAGAATACTGTTCCGTCATTAATGTATAACTACACAGGAACAAATGAGTAACGCACTATTAACATTCTATTCTATTAACCAACAAGAAACTCTCATTAACAAATTAGTAAGTAATAGCATTTGAAAGTGATTAGCTAATCAGTAACTACTTTTTTTTTTTTTTCTTCATTTTTTACTTGGATCAGTATTCTAAAGTGAAAAGCATGATAACTCCTATATTGACTGAAGTGACTGTAAGCTTTTGAGGTATATGTAAGGTTTTGGATAGTATTGAGTCATGTGTAACTACATTCTTCTAAAGGAATTACTAATTATTTGGATCAGTTTTCTAAAGTGAAGATCATTGTAGCCCAATATAGTAATGACTCAAGAGTTACCAAATCCATTGGAAGGAATTACTATCAAGAACCTTACAAAAACATCAAAAGTTGGCTTCTGTCATTACTAGGGAGTAATCATGATCTTCACTTTTGAATACTGATCTAAATAATTTGTAATTCCTTTAGAAGGATGTATAAGACTTGAGTCATTACTATCCAATATTTTACAAAACCATCAGAAGATTACTATGATTTTTAGTTATTACTAGAGTGTTACCAATACTTAAATAATTAGTGGGTTACCATGAACTTCACTTTAGAATGAATTACATATTATGCATTATTCATATTAATTTTGAACCTATATACAGTAGCTCTTAGTGATTCTCTGGGAGGTATATGAAAAAATAGAAGTTACTGATTAGCTAATAGTGAACTACCACATTCAACTAAGCACTGTTACTTACTAATCAATTAATGAAAGTTTCTTATTAGTTAATAGTAGTTACTAGATTGTTAAACTTGAGTTTCTTATTGTTGTTACTGTGTAGTTATTTGTTAATCATGGAATAGTATTCTAAAATGTTACCAAAAAAGTATTAATTTTGAGATTTGCGAAAGATTACATTTAACAGTTTTATATGAAAGTTGAAGTGAGTGTTAGATGACAGCAAAGGTAGTAAATAAATATATAAATAAATACATACATACATACATACATACATACATACATACATAACATATAATGAATACTTAGCGCAATTCTTAGTTGTCCAAATACTTTTTGGGCCTCCATATGTATGTGTGTGAAACTGACAAGCTCCGACTGATGCCTACTATTCACAGATGGTTCTTTAACATTCATGATGTGGTTATGAATCATAAGTCTAATATATCTTAAAGTCACAAAGATGTTGAATAGAGTTTATTGTGCATAGATGAGTCATACAGCAGAACATAAGGTAGACCATACAAACACATGGGCAGTGCACTGAGGGTGAGTAATTAACAGGCAGACTAAAACTAAACAGATAAAACATGAACTTCAAACACATCCACGCATAAAACGGTACACTACACATTGATAAACAATAGAGGGATTATGTACTTTAAAGATATTGGTTGCCAGAAGCATGATGGGAGATGGACTGCCCCCAGCTGATGTCACAATATTAACAAGCCATAACTGAATATAGATGTTATGGAAAGTTTTTCTCCCTGCTGCTGCTTTTTAAAACGCTGCACAGAACAAGAAAACCTAAATGAGAGAAGATGTGAAGTGCCCAAAGCCATGTCCTAACATAGATACACAGTAAGCTGGAGCTTGTTATCCAGTACTGCATTTACCCTTAGATGGAAACCAGGCATCTCCTCCAACCCTATCCCAACAAGTCATCTTGCACAGATACTTTCCACCAAAAAAAAAAAAAAAAAAAGATAATTGGACAGTTGCAATGGGGAGGACAAAAAGGAACTTGTGAGACCAGTGCCAAACGATTAATCTGTGGCCAGACTTTCAAAGATGACTGCATCTGGAGCACACACACACTTACTCTGAAGAAATACATTCACTAACACAGTTTTACAGCATTAAGATTTAATGAGGAAAAATACAGCATATGAAAAAAGATTTGTCAAGCCTCACTGGCGAAAAAAGAAAATCATCATTGTCTCATTATGGAGGCTAAAGGTAGCTGGGCTTATGTGTCGATTTCTTTGTTAATTGTTTGAAGGGTGTGTTTATGTAGAGTAAATCCTCTGTGTCTACAACAAGGCAGGGAACCTAATTAAATGGCAATAATCACACCTTAGCACACGCTAGTCAAAATCAATCACTGACTACATATAAATAAATAATGGAGCACTGAATATTGCTTGGCTTTTTATAGATGTTAAGTGTCAAACATCGACTCTGACCCTGACTCACTGGTTACAAGTTATATATAAGGTTTTATTTGAAGTTCTGCCCTATGGTTAATGTTACTGTCGGAGACATCACACTCACTATGGTGTGGTAAGTCTTTAGCTACAATGATCAATAATGAACGTTAAATTAATAACATTCAACCGGGTATCATGACAAAAACGTACCTCTGGGAACTTTTTTGCAAGATGCAAAATACGTACTGCCACGTATGTTTCGTGACATATTCAATGTGAAATGTCCACTAGGTGTCGCTAAAAGAGTGTTCAGTTTTTCCCCCGGAACAGATGAACGTACATATGGTACGTTTTATGTGATGTTGGTTTTGTACGTGTCACCGCAGTTCTGACTTGAAATGTCTGTTGCGTGGCGCTAATGCTAGCCTAATGCTCCACGTCGTTTTAAAATAACGTACCATCTGCACTACACCTAAACCTACCTGATAGTATGAACAAAAGCGAATGTGATGTAAAAACGCAATCGCTGTTTCATGCTAGGTTTTTGAGCTCTCATATTTAAGCTCTTTCATCGTGAGTCATGTTTTTGACAGGATTCGTACCCAAGGATTCCCCATCCTAAGTCTAATTCTGTGCTCTAAAAACGGCAGCTATGGTTGCCAGAATTTTACCATAAAAAATACAGTAGCAACGTTTTAAGGTTTAACTTTAATTTACAATTAAAAAACATACTTCTTTAACTGATGTAATGCTAGTATACCAACCTAGTGAAGTTTTGAAATCTGTTTTGTACCTACACTGATAATTAAAATGATCTTGAAGATAAAATAAATATATCAGGGAAAATTACATGGAACAAGCAAAACAAACCATGGCAGCAAATGATCACAAATTAACAACAGATTTAGATTTCCATTAAGATGGAAAAATGAGAGCATCCTGTCATGTATCAAACAAGAAAGATGTGCCGATCATTATGGTTACATGGCAACATTAATAGGTGCCATTAATGCCTACTATATATGTACTATACTAAACTATCTTACTAGCTTTACTTTGTCTATGGAAATGGTTAGGTTTATAGACATGAAGTGCCCTTAAAGTACAGTTCAAGTATCATAATTGCTCAGTTCAGAAGCAACAGCATAATGGAATCATACAGACATTCTCAATATGTGTTGCCACAAAGAAATGCTGAACGTTAGAGTACTCAGACCCAAGAATCCACTCTATGTTTTCAGCTCAGCTGCAGCTCATTACTATTCAGGACATTTGCAGGTTACAGAAAACAAGAAAATATACACATTTTCTGATAAGCTACCAACTTAAAAGCTAAGCCACTGTATAAATGAAGGCCATCGCACAAAGACACAAATAAACAATCAATCACACAAATAAACTTTCACTGGCATGGAGGATGTGTTTTTGTCATGCACCTGTCAAATACGAGAGTAATCGCACATCTGCTACATTTTGTTTTCCCTGTGAAGGACAGTCAAGCGCAGAAATGAATTGCGCACACGCTCTCTAGCACTCATCACCCATCCACCTCTTAAAATAGCGTAGCGTGTCTCTTCACCCCTGCTGCACCAAGCTCCTCAACATAATGCAATCACTGTGCAGGAAAACTCAAATCACAAGTGCCAGTTTTGTTTGGTTTCACAAACACTTAACCCATGACCACTTATACTGCATGCTATAACGGCTGCTGAATTATTGTGTTATTCAGATACAAAACAGTCACTAGGAGCCCTGCTTATTTGCTTTCTTTTTATATGAACTGTTTTTGTGAGATTTTTAAAATGATATTTAGCTGGTAATACTATGAGAACGTGTTTAATTACCACCTCAGCTAATAAAAACAGGGCTCCACTTCAACTAAAATTAGCATAAATTCAATAAAAAAAGTGACATTAATTAAAAACATAAATTTTATTTAAAACTTTGTGTGCAGCCATATGAGCTGTAGATATCATCTTATTGGTGTGTGCGGCATTGTTTCTTTCACATAACAAACACAGTGCCAGTTGTCCAATTAACAAACAGGAATGTTTTGAACCAGTTCAGTTTAATTAAAAAAGATTCACAAAATAACTGGACATGTTTGAGTCACAACAAACCAGTAACTATTACTGGAATGAATACTTTATACTTCAAGATTCAGATTTACGTTTTGTAGTGTAATTACAGATATATATTCACAAGAGTCTTTTATTTATTTTTTAAGGAAAAATTTAATATTTAAAACACAAAAAATAAACACTGGTCCTACATTCCTAAAAATAAAGGTTCCAAAAGGGATTATTTAGTTAGTTAGTTCTGTCATGAAAACTCTCAGAGAGTTTAGCATGGTAATATACAGTAGGACAATGTTTTGGTCTTGGTGGAATAGATCTGCTATGCTGCTGCGGCAGAGCAAGTACTGAGACTGCCAAATTACAGCCACATGCATAAAGAGCATGTAGGAAATACTGCTGTTGCACATATAACATGAAATAACCCCCACGTACAACATACATGAAATTACCCATAGCAGAGGTGGAGCTGGGGAAGGTGTAGGGTTTCTGACGCGTACTGCAACAGCATGCACTAGCCAAGAATTTGAATGTTGATCAGCAAGCTCATTGGCTGCTGATGTGAAAAGAAACCAATCAGTGGGCCATGTGAACGATGATGCAATTATATCAGATTGAGTTACAACCTACCGGCCTGCGCCATCTAGAGTTTCATGAAAGAAGTTTGCATTTAGCTAGTTATTTTTGCAGTGATGCCATTAGGTGAACCTTTTTTGGTTCCCCAAAACCAAGAACCTTTTGGTGAACAGCTATTAAAAGAAACATATTTCTTATTAGAGTGAAGAACATTTTAACATTCTAAAGAACTATTTTTTCACTAAATAACAGGAATAGAAAGGTTTTTCATGTAACCATTAATGCCAATAAAATAATGATTTATTTTTAAGTGTAAGCTAATGAGTTCCAGTTGTAGATTTGAAATGACTGTAAGAAAAAGTTTGAGTGACTTTAAAAAAAAATATTATAAAACAGTCATGTCACAAATGCACTCTAACTGGAACAAATTATACTAAACACAACTAGAAACATATCCCAATAGGCTAATTCAATTTGAGTGTGTATACTAAAACACCTCTACATCACAGCACACAGCACTTAACAATTAAAGAAAATATGAACTCGAATCTAAAACACCTCTAAGGAAACTAAGTGATTCTGTATTTTATCAACAAAATGTTTTCAATGTTTGGAACCTTGAGATGACTCTGGGTTGCTGACAGTCCATATGCATTTGTCAGTATAAGGAACATACTGTCTTCACTGTGCTTCCCAGACTGTGACTGAGTATCTACATCTCTTGTTATTTGCAATGTTAGTTCATGTCATAAGACTCCATATTTAGCATCCACAGGAAGTGTTTTTCCCCCATTATTCTCCTCTCAAAACCAGTAAAGCACATTCTGCTTGTTGATCCACGACTCTTACCTACCGCTGTGTTGCTTAAAAGAAGTTTTCAAGCTTGAGACGAGATAATATCCCTTAACCCATGGCTCTTTCTCAAACTCACTCATGTGTATGAGAAATGGTATAAGGTGTCGAAATAACAGTGAGAAAATTATCTAAATGTAGTCACACACATATTTTCAAAAAAAGATTAAAAACAATCAAAATGAGGATATGACATCAAAGGGCTACGAGGAGACTTCTGGCACGGCTCTCTTCTTGTGGCCAGCATGTAACGTGACACATGAGGATTTTTCATCTCACATCGCCTAATTATCTTCTTCTTTCTTTGCAATCACGTCTTGTTTGACAACAATACACCCTCGCTAATTTGTTAAAATGGCCAGAAACATGAAATAAATGAAGAAATATGGCTAATTGGCATTGATTTTCATATGTAAATGTTTCATAAGTTTATTTTGGATATCATTAAATGGCATCGGTTACCTTTTTACTCTAAATTGGCAGGATGTGTCTGGAAAAAAAATAGCACACAAGCTGCCACGACCATTAATCTCATCTTTACCCTGCAATTAAAGAATTTTATTCAAGTTAATTAATCAGGAAGCATGGGACAAATGTTCTGTTAAATTCTTCGCTTCTGTTTTCTTGAGTGAAAAAACAATTCTGAAGCATTCAATATCGCCATTATGGCTGTGGTGCCAAAAAGCCCCTCTCTGCATTGGAGGTTGAACCCCTGTGCAGCTCAGTTATTCTGATCAATTCGTTTAATTTACTCTACACTTCGATCCCCACCAGCAATCATTTCAGCTGCTGTATGGCTCATCCAGGGAAGATAATTATTATCGGATTGTTACAAGAGTGAGATTTAAACTCAGCTTGGAACCTCTGGCATCTTGTCAAATGGCAGAATGGTAGATGGGAGTAATGCTGCCTGTTTGGCTCTGCATTGATAAACTTAACTTCAAATGCTTTGTGAACTTCACAAAGTTGTTGTACTCATAGAGCGACCAATATCTCTATGGGTTTAATATTTTAAAGACCAATTTCTAGAAATGTAGCTATAGAACTGCATTTTCATTGTTGTTGTTTTTTGTTTTTGCACTGTACTGTACATTCTCAGACTGTTTTGGGGATGCTGCTTGATCAGAAAAAATGTGTAGTGTTGTATATTCACTGTTGGGCTTTAATAAACTAAACATTGCAATGCTACTATATATTATGACCTACTATGCCCTTTTTTACAACATGTAATATAAGTCTCAGGTGTCCCCAGGGTGTGTCTGTGAAGTTTCAGGTCAAAATACCCAACAGATAATTTATTATTTTCACACACACACACACACACACATACAGGCATATGTGGTTTATGAGGCCACTGTGTTTTTTCAGTGGTTTATGGGGACCCACCTTTCCCACCATCCAATCAAGGTAAAAGTTATGTCAAAAATTTTCATTTGGTCTACAGAAGACAAATCTCACTTCAAAAACTTCATTTCACTTTCACAACATGCATATATTAAAAATGTAACTTTTTACAGGATTATGGGGACATGACCACATTGTGGTTTACGAGGACAATAGGGTTTATGAGGTCTCTATTCATACAACACACAGAACTAGCTACTTGCTGGTTTACGAGGACAATAGGGTTTATGAGGTCTCTATTCATACAACACACAGAACTAGCTACTTGCTGGTTTACGAGGACAATAGGGTTTATGAGGTCTCTATTCATACAACACACAGAACTAGCTACTTGCTGGTTTACGAGGACAATAGGGTTTAAGATGTCAGCACAACCTGTTTTCAGTTTAGACCGCTTTAACATTTATTTTAATCTAGAACTAGTCTTAAGCCCTGTATGGGAAACCATGCCAAAATGTTCAAATAAGACAACACCAGCACCTTCTTCAGTTCCAGCTGTATAGACTAGGGTACCAGAGAGATGGCTGCTTCAAACAGCTCATGGTGTATGTTCATTTGCGCTGTGAAGTCAAAGATTTCTATTTACAACCATTCTTTTGTATTGTTTGGGATTCAGACACACTGTAAGTTTAACTTTTGATTAAAAGTAAGGCTTATCTCTTGAACACAGCATTTACCTTTTGTTTTTGATTAGGCTCCATTCTTCAGCTAATCTGTCATAACACTGCTGTCCTTCTGAAACCTTGTATCTCCATATTTCATGAGCTTTATTTTTGACCATAAACCATTACTATTAGTCATCCTTCATGCTTATCACTGGGTTTTGAAAATATCTAACCAATAAAAAGTATTAAAAAGTGCTTGTTAACTTTGGCAACAGTATTTAATCGTTTAAAAAGTGTTACGGTGTTTTTTTCCATTTCCTAAAAACCTGCTAATTTGGACATACAAGGTTTTGGATGGACAGCAACAATATATAACCCTATATAACATGCGAACAGATTCTGTAGTAAAAGTACCCTGTTTGACTCCAGGTCTCATCTTTGGGGTCCTGAGGATACCAGAAAATGACAGACAGAGATCCAATTCAGACAGACTTAGCCCTACATTAGTTAACAATTTTGCAGCTAGGTTAATAGTTAAAAACATTACACATTCTCTATAAAATTTGCAACAGACATTGTTATAGAGTAGCTAGAGGAAAACTGGACCCGCAGTTGAGTCTGGGTTCTCCCAAGGTTGTTTCTCCACTAATTCACCTTTGGTTCTTTGCAACAGTAGGGCTGGCTATATGAATTGTGACATTAACAGAAAATAGTTTAAAGGTTACAGATTGTGTAATAGACCATTTTTGTGCTGGTATATTTCAGATCCGTGAGAAACATTTTGCACTATCCAGTGATAGGTTGATTTACTTAACAACATGAACTCAAAAGGAGCCAGGATCTCCATTCATGGAGGAACCCTGTGATCCCAGAAAGTACCATTTCCAAGATATGAAGTGTATAAAATATTTATTTCAAACATATTAAAGCATGAACATATTTGTCAATCTACAAAATATTTACTTCAAACACAACGTTCACCCAAAATAATCCATAGTGATATCTAAGATGTCCTCCCTTCCTCTCCTCTGGTTTACTTTTAAAGGTATAGTTCACCCCAAAATGAAAATTCTGTCATTAATTACTCATCCTCATGTCGTTCCAAACCCGTTAGACCTTCGTTCATCTTCAGAAAACAGATTAAGATATTTTTGAGTTAATCGGAGAGCTCTCTGAGCCTCCATAGACAGCAACACAACTGAAATGTTCCCAGGTCCAGAAACGTAGTAAATACATCGGTAAAACAGTCCATGTGACACCAGTGGCTCAACTTCAGTTTTAAGGGTTATTAGCATAACAGCTTTTTGTGCAAAGAAACTAAAACAATTTAATTCAACCATTCTTCTCTCAGTAACGCTCTCTCGCCATTTTGGAGAGTACCCAATAGAAGTATTTATTTGACTAAAGTATTTCAGCCTGGTGGGGAATTTACACATGTAGAGCACCCATTAAGTGTTGTTTACGCTTAGGGGAAAGCATACATATGTGTTGTGATGCTCTCCAAAATGGCGGAAGACGTAAATGTGGGGAGAGGAATGGTTGAGTAAATTGTTATTTTTGTTTTCTTTGCGCAAAAAAAGTATTCGGTCCCACTTTATATTAGGTGGCCTTAACTACTATGTACTTAAATTTAATTAATCATTTGACACAATGCACATATTGTGTACATACATGTTTTTACATTGTACTTATATATTTAAAAATACCTGTGTAATTACATCTGTAATTAATTTCTGCAATTACATTTATAATTACACTGTTGACGCAGCCATTACACCTTAACCCACCCTTAAACCTACCCATACCACCAAACCTGTCCCTAACCTTAAACATCTCCCAGCAGCAAAAGTGTTTTGCAATACATTATGACCACAATAAGTACATTGTACTTATTTTTTATGTAAGTACATAGTAGTTAAGGCCACCTAATATAAAGTGGGACCAAGTATTCTTGTAGCTTCGCATAACTGAAGTTGAGCCACTGGTGTCACATGGACTGTTTTACCGATGTATTTACTACGTTTCTGGACCTGGGAACATTTCAGTTGTGTTGCTGTCTATGGAGGCTCAGAGAGCTCTCCGATTTCATCAAATATATCTTAATATGTGTTCTGAAGATGAATGAAGGTCTTACGGGTTTGGAACGACATGAGGGTGAGTAATTAATGACAATTTTCATTTTGGGGTGAACTAACCCTTTAGGATTAATGAATGCATTTTTTTGATGCTCAAAAGTTGCTACAATGCTACAAAGTTCCAGGATATTATTTAAAATTACTGAGATTTTGTTCGGCTGAAGAAAGGAAGTCATGAACACCTAGAATGCCATAAGGATAAAAAATGTATGGATTAAATTTCATTTTTGGGTAAACCACTTTGGGTAAAACGTGAAAAACTATTGCAACTATTGCAATTATATTACACAAACTGCTTTATGTTATAAAAATGTTATAATGATAACACTGTCAATTCATAAAAATAAAAAACAACTTCTTCAAAAACAACTTTAAGAATTACAATCAGTGAACACATAAAGACGGGTGTAAAGACATATAAGTCATTTATAAGATGAGTTAAATGATGAACTAACGAAAAATATATATGCTAACATTTTTATTAAAATTAGAATCACTCTACTACATCATCAAACAGATTTAATGGTTAATAGTTACTAATTCAAATATCACAACAATTTATAATCATTGAACTGTCAACATTGTACTATTATCTCAATAAACATTATACATCATTTACAAAGCTTTCTGCATCCCGTAACCTAAAGGGTAAACTACTCATCAGTTGTAAACGTTTTACAATCCTTTTGGTTACAGGTTGTTTGTGTGTGTGTATATATTTACACACACACAACATGAAAACATAAAGCTCGTAAAACATATACAACTGATGAGTAGTTTACACTTTAGATTACAGGATGCAGAAAGCTTTGTAAATGATGTATAATGTTTATTGAGATAATAGTACAATGTTGACATTTCAATGATTTATAAGTGATTAATAATATATTAATTAGTAACTATTAACCATTAAGAATCTGTTTGATAGTAACAGTGATGCTATTTTTGAAAGATAACTTATGACAGATTTGTAAATGTTTAGCATATTACGTAATCATTTGTGAACGTGTAGTCATGTTTTGTAAATGATTAGTTCATCATCTAATCACTTATAAATGACTTGTAAATTAATTAACAAAACATACACAAATTGTTAGCATATCACTTATTAATCGCTTATGAATGTTTTGTAAATGATTAGTTCATCATTAACTCATCACTTATAAATGACTTATAACTGAATGTTATTATAAAGTGTTACCGAGTGAATAAGAGTGGAATCATTTAAGTTACGGTCATTTTGCGCTTCAGGGTTAGCCCTCTGTTACGGACAAAATCTCGTATGTTTTGCAATGTCCTGTTTTGTAGAACTGGCTCGCACTTCTTGCACAGCTCACACTCTCTTAAAGATGCCAGATGACCTTTGGAAATGTGAGGTTTAAAGTGCTTCATTACTGCACTGGCCTCTGCATTCGACCACGGTCGCCTTTCACCTCTGTTTGGCTTCTGTTTACCAGCAACTAAAAACAAACAAGACAATACAAATGTTTGTTAAAATCACTAACTACAGTTTTATGTATTGTGCCTTGCAGGATACCTTTGGATAGAGAGTATCCTAAATTGAATAAAGTGTCATGTTTCTTATCAAAAAGCCAATGTGCAGCTTTCTTTCATTCTCTCCGCTTTGTTTTTTAATTGTTTAAAGCAACGTCATTAAATCTGATTCATAGTAGTGACAACTAGAAATTGATATTCAATTTTGTAAAAATAGATTTTACGCTAAATACAAATTAAATTCCAACTTAACCATTAGAGGTCGGTCGATATGGGTTTTTCTCTGGCCAATGCCGATGCCGATATTTAGAAATCAGGGCAGCCGATGACCGATATATGATGCCGATTTGCACCTGTTGGATCAGTTTCCTATAGTCAATGGTTGGCCGCCACTTGCCGTTTGGTTTCAGGACAGGCCAGACAGGGGCAGAGTAGGTGCTGTACCATGGACTGATAACACCTTTTTCGAGCATGGAGTTGATGATTTTCTGTACAGGTTCATATGGTTCTAAAAGAATTTTGTATTGCTTGACAAAAGAGATGGAGCTCTTGGGTGCTTTGGGATCCGCACAACATGAAAGCTAGCGAGACCACAGTCTAAAGAGTCCTTGGCAAATGACTCTTTGTATTTGTACAGGACTTGGTGGAGTTTGTGGCGGTCTGCATCCTCCTGTATGGCATCCGCATCTTTCAGAATTTGCTGGACTTGTGTCTCAAAACCTGGGTATGGCTCTTTTGTCATTAGTTCCTCTGTCTCGTGTGCAGTCAGAGGTACAGCAACACTGTCAGTCTCGCCGGTGGCGTGGTTAGAGACTGTATACACGGTAAGCTGTTTGTCTTCTGTTAGCTCTGTCCTACATACCTGCTCCTTGACTACTGGCATGACTGAGGTTATGGTGATGATCTTGAAGGGTGCTGCTGACACTGTGTGGCCTGAGCTTCCTCCAGGAATCACTGAATCTGGGATGGGTTCAATTACTGGTAAAATCAGTTTAAAGTCTTGGAAGTCTTAACTCACTAGCCAACCCAGACGGTAGGCCTTAGCCACTCTGACATCCGTTGCTGTGCAGTTGTTGAACAAGATGTACACTGCCCGAGATGTCACTTCAACGAGGGGTGTGGCTTC
>JAFVLL020040589.1:0-14441 GCA_021397915.2 Tor tambroides
AAAGGAATAATCAGTAGTCAGTAATTCGATTACTATTTCAAAGTAACTGTGGCAACACTGATCACCAGGTAGCAGTTCACGAGAAAGACGGCCACAAAACAGCTTTCATTACACCATTTGGCCTGTATGAGTACCAGCGGATGCCGTTTGGCCTATGTAATGCGCCAGCGACATTCCAACGTCTCATGCAGGCCATAATGAGTGATCTGGTCTTTCAAATGGTACTCGTCTATTTGGACGATTTGCTTGTGTACTCAAGTACATTCGAGGGACACTTAGTGAGGCTTGAGACTGTGTTACAGAGATTGAGGGAGGCCAGACTTAAGGTTAAGGTGGAAAAATGCCTCTTCCTGCAGTCCGAGGTAAAGTTCTTAGGTAACGTGATATCTGCTCAAGGGGTGTCTACAGACCCAGACAAAGTGAGTGCAGTGAAACAGTGGCCAGTCCCTAACACTCTGAAGGAGCTGCGATCCTTTTTAGGATTCTGCAGCTACTATCGGAGATTCATTGAGGGCTTCTCTAAGGTGGCCGGTCCGCTTCATGATGTCGTAAACACTTGTGTCCACCAGGCGAGTGTTGCTCGGGCCAACAAGTTGTTTAAGGACTCCTGGACAACGGAATGCCAGCAAGCCTTTGAGCACCTCAAGGAGAAGCTTACCTGTGATCCGACCCTAGGCTACGCAGACTTCACCCTACCTTTTGTGCTGGAGACCAATGCCAGTAACCTGGGATTGGGGGCTGTGCTATACCAGCAACAAGGGGGAAGTAAGACTGTGATAGCCTACGCAAGCCAGAGTTTGAGGGGCGCAGAGCGAAATGACAGGAACTACAGTAGCATGAAGCTGGAACTCCTGGCACTCAAATGGGCTGTGGTGGAGAAGTTCAGGAGTTACCTGCTAGGATCCAAGTTTACTGTTCTAAAGGATAACAATCCCCTCTGCCAGCTCAACACGGCTAAGCTGGGTGCCATTGAACAGAGATGGGCTGCACAGCTTGCAATAATCGATTTCGAAGTGCAGTACAGCCCTGGGCGGTGTAACACCGCAGCTGACGCTCTCTCTAGAAGACCAGGACTGGAGGGGATGGAGGTGGTAACTGAGGATTCGGAGTATGATGGCTGTGTGGCTATTTGCAGTGGCTTGGTACAGGGACTGCAGTGGGAGTTGACCTGGCAAGACTAGTGGTGAGTCCCAGAGAGGGAGAAATAGGACAGTTACAGGCAGCCATAGAGAATCGAGAGACAGGAGAGGAACACCTGGAAAATACCCCAACATTACCTGGATACACAAAGGATGAGCTTCGTCAGTTTCAAGAGGCAGATCTGACCATCAGTGTGTTTAAGAGTTTCAGGGACAAGAAGAGGAAACCCACAAATCATGAGAGAAAGTACTTGTCCAGATCGGTGCTGTTGTTGCTTAAGCAGTGGGACAGAATTCAAGAGAAAGAAGGGCTGATGTACAGAACTATTGATGATGTGTTCAATTGGGAATGCCGACAGTTGGTGCTCCCTGCTTGTCTGGTCGAAATGGTGTTGCGAAATGTCCATGACCAGATGGGGCATCAAGGTGTTGAGAGGTCACTGGTCCTGATCAAGCAGCGTTGTTATTGGGTTGGGATGTATGACGCTCTGGATAAGTGGGTGAAGGAGTGTCAGCGGTTCGTGCTAGCCAAAATGCCACAGCCCAAGATGCAGGCATCTTGGACCCCATTCCTGGCTTCTCATCCACTAGAAGTGGTTGCAATGGATTTTTCCACACTGGAACCAGCGTCAGATGGGCAGGAGAATGTCCTGGTTGTGACCGATGTATTTATTAAGTTCAGCCCGGCATTCCCCACTTGCAATCAGAAGGTGGACACTACCGCTAAGATCCTTCTGAAGGAATGGTTCCTCAAGTATGGTGTGCCTCAGCGTCTTCATTCAGACCAGGGGAGGAACTTCGAGAGTGCCGTTATTGCAGAGCTCTGTAAGCTGTATGGGGTGAGAAAGTCCCGCACTACACCACATCACCCTCAGGGTAATGAACAGAGTGAGAGATTTAACAGAACTCTGCATGACCTTGGGCCAGATACAGGACAAGATACAGGATGGAAGAAGCCCAAGAAAGATATAATGATGCACCAGTGAATAATGGGTCGAGTGCTGTTGAAGAGCTCTCTCTGCTTGATACTGAGAGAACTGATTCACCTTCAGATGTGGTGTTGACCAGACCAGTTCCTGTTCCCCAAAAGCCTAGGGCAGAGAGTACTCATGTGGATGCGCCTCATCCTACGCCACGCAGGACCCAGCGGTCAACCGCTGGTGTTCATAGTAACCCAAACAGATTGCCTAAATCCTCTTGTAATGCTGTGTCCTTCAGTCCTGATGTCCCTTCTCAAGTGTTAGTGGGTATGATCTTGTGCAAATCTGGTAAACTACAAGGAGTACTGGATGACTGAAGGGTCTTTGCAGTCATCGAGGACGTTGACTGTAGGTAGGGGAGAGTGTAACCGGGGCAGAAATAGCCCAGTGTTTAATTCCCGTGATTTTCCCCTTTAAATCTTTTCTATGATGCAGTTACGTGAGCTGTCCCCTTTAAGAGTTTGAGTATGCGCACAAGAGTGTGTGTGCACATCAGAGGGGAACAGAGAGAGCGCAGGTAGAAGCAGCAGTTACAAGTGAGGAGAAAATATTTGATCAAGACGGTTAAATAGTTCATAATTCAAGCCGTTTATCAACTTGTGGACCTGTGGTGGTTTCAGTTGTGTAACTGCACCGAGTGGATGTTTCAACTCGGTGTCTATATAAGTGTTTTGGTTGCTGCACGGGAGAGATCGCTGGTGGGGGAAGGTATTTAGGCCTACTTCAACGGAGGTTGAGCGTAAGTTAATTCAAAACATGTTTTGAAGGTTGTTATAATGTAAAATAGCTCAGTGTATTGCATGCATGGAAGGAACATGCAGTAATTGTTGTGTTTTATACTTTTAAGAGGGGAGATCGAGGATCACACATGCCAATTTCCATGTGATTGATATTGTCTCAGAGAAGAGTGAGTTTTGTTCATTTTATTCTCCCAAAGCGTGTTTCCGTATATGGCATGAAAAGTACTGTACCCTGTGTAACGTGTGTACTGTTATCTTTAGTCTGTTTACTAATTAATTTGCTTAAAAGAAGTTAAAAATGTGAACTGTGTATAATATGGGTGGTGCATTTATGTGGCAAGATGTGCAGATTGCTCATGTTGTTGTTTTTCTGTTTTTTTGTCTATTTTATCAGGCACATATAGGCCACTGCTGTTGTTTTGCGCATGCTTTAAGTTTTGTGACCTCCTCCTCCCCCTCCTTCATCAACTCTAACAGCTGACGACTTTGCCACATTCTTCATTAATAAAATTACCAACCTCACTGCACAATTCTCCACACCTCAAACTGTCAAACACATCTTACCAGCAAACATACACTCGTTCACATCCTTCTCCCCACTCTCTGAGGCAGAAGTCTCTAAACTCATCCTTTCCAGTCATCCTACTACTTGTCCGCTTGATCCTATTCCATCTCATCTCCTTCAAGCCATTTCTCCTGCAGTTGTACCTGCACTCACTCACATCGTTAACACCTCCCTTCACACTGGAGTTTTTCCCTCAGCTTTTAAACAGGCTCGTATAACCCCACTTCTTAAGAAACCCACTCTTAACCCAACTCTTTTAGGGAACTATAGACCGGTTTCCCTTCTACCTTTCATTGCAAAAACACTTGAACGAGTTGTGTTCAACCAAGTCTCTGCCTTTCTCACACAGAACAACCTCCTAGACAGCAACCAATCTGGCTTCAGAAGTGGACATTCGACCGAAACTGCCTTGCTCTCAGTTGTTGAAGCCCTAAGACTTGCCAGAGCAGCTTCCAAGTCTTCATTACTTATCTTGCTGGATCTGTCCGCTGCTTTTGATACGGTCAACCACCAGATCCTCCTGTCAACCCTATTGAGAAAGGGCAGTCCTCTGTGGATATCGATGAACAGCTTCCACAGCAGGTATTGCACGTCCTGTATCTTGTGCTGTCAAGTTCTCTGTGTTTTCAGGGCTCTTAGGTTCAGTGATGGGCATGGAGCAGTCACTGACAGAAGGAAAATTCAATGGTCTACTGTTATCCTCAGTGACTCTTGAATTCGGGATCTCTAACACAACATGCATGGGGGATCCTTCTGCAGCATTTCTTGGCAACATATGGTCCACATGCACAGTGCACCTTCTCTGACCCTCCTGCACGAGATAACTTACAGGACCCTTCCGCTTGATCACTGTTGCACTCAACCATTTCTCTTTATTCCATTTCCCTTCAGGAAATCAGTGAACTCAGAGGACACGAGCTGTGGACCGTTATTGGAGACCACCTCCTCTGGTATCCCATAAGCTGCAAACAATCCTCGAAGTGTGTCAATGGTGAGTGATGAGGTGATTGACATGGGCACTACCTCTAACCATTTTCAATGGCTGTCAATCACTGTTAGGCAAAACTGCTTATCTTTTTCTGCGAAATCAATTTGGATCCTCTGCCATGGCCTTTCAGGCCATCTCCAAGGATGAAGAGGTGCCCCGGCAGGTGACTTCTGAACTGCCAGAGAGCAGCTACAGGTGCGCACTCTCTCTTCAATGCAGCCATCTATTCCTTGTTCACCACAGGTAGCTGTGAGCAAGGGCATTCATACGGCAGATCCCCGGGTGCTCATGGTGTAGCTCGTCCAGTAGCCTTGACCGGTGTTTGGGTGAAATTATAACACGCATTCCCCACAACCAGCGGTGGAAAGTCCAGGGGCCAAAGAGTAAAAGTCCTGCCATATTTTTGTTCCACCCATGAACTCAGCCAGGTGATTTCACCAGAGGAGGAACCAAGACATTCCTTTCAAGTCACAAGCAAGTCTCAAGTCAAATCCCAAGTCCACAAAGAGTTAAAGTTAATGAGATAATTAAGTGACTAATTAAATGATGATTGAGCATTAGTAATGAACACCTGATGTTAACTATCAACATCCCAAAGAGAAACACAAGAACTACAACTGACTTCAGCCACAGCCTTGGATGAAATCAACTGGAAAAAAAACAAACAAAAAAAAACAACAACATTGCCACCATAATTGTGGTCAGTGTTTGCTTTAGTTAGGCTCTTGAGCCTTATTTAGTAATTCAATGAAATTTGCTTTAAGCATTTGCGGTATTGTTTCACAGCAAATGTTTTTTGCAATACTGAATCAAACCTTGAAATAGCAGGTTAGCTTGTGGTTTTAATGAATAAACATTCTTGGATTAAATCTCTCTGGTTTTAGTGTTTCCTGCTTTGGTTTATTAACTACATTTGACATTACAGAACTAAAAAAACACCCATATTAAGCAAATACCACCATAACGCTTCAGTTTTGAGTGAAAAAAAATCCTGTTTCGGATTAGACTTTTAGACATGAACATTTATATGATCCTCAACAGTGGTGACAATAATTATTCATACTGCATTGCATGATGGGAGTTTTTCATGCATTGCAGCATGAAGCATTTTGTTGATTGTCACCATTGTTGAGATTCATATGCTGGTTCTTGATGTCTGTGTGTGTCTAAATGTTACTGGAGTTCAAATTTTTATATGCGCTACATAGATTGAAAATTTATTCACTATAACTATTAGTGAAACACTTTGTTTGCATGTTGTAGTTTCACAGGATTGATTATGCAAAACCTAAACATATAAATAAAACAAACAAAAAAAACAAAAGTTATTTTGGATGTAATCAAACCAGCTCATGGTGACTATCTGATCATTGTAGAACACTGATCTCTCTGCTTTACAACACCACATGCATTGCTACAGAGAGAGATCTAACACAGGAGTCAAGTCAAGTCACCTTTATTTATATAGCGCTTTTAACAGTACAGATTGTGTCAAAGCACTTAATGTGTTGTAACTGTGTCAAAGCACAGTATCAAATTGGAGGATAGAGTGTCAGTAATGTATAATGATAAGATTAAACACTCAATTTTCAGTTAAAGGCATTTCATCATTATTGAATTCAGAGATGTCATTGTCTAGCTCAGTTTGGTTTAAATAGTATCTGTGCAATCAAATCGACGATAATCGCTAGAAATTTAGTGTTCCCAACTGAGCAAGCCAGAGACGACAGCGGCAAGGAACCAAAACTCCCTCTGTGACAGAACGGAGAAAAAAACCTTGGGAGAAACCAGGCTCAGTCGGGGGGCAAGTTCTCCTCTGGCCAGACGAAACCCGCAGTTCAATTCCAACCGTAGCCATGTCAGATTGTGTAAAGGTCGATTCCCGTGGTCTTGTCCTGATGGGGCATTTTAATTTATAATTTAATGTATTTGTTGTATTTGTGTTTTATTCAATAATTGAAGTTTTCCATTTATATGATTTATTCAATTCCTATAATTGTAATGTATAGTTTAATGCATTTATTTTCTCGGTCTATTTTTATAATATATATTTGTTCGTTTATTATAATTTTAATTTAATTCATTTAATATATTTCTGTTGTGTGTGTGTATATATATATATATATATATATATATATATATTTATTATACTATCTATTATTTTAAAATGTATTTATTCATTTTTTATATTTGTATATTATTATGTTTTAAAATTTTAAATGTATAAATGTATTATATTTCTATTTTTATATTGATGCAATTTCTAACAATAATAGTATTATGTAGTTAGGTATTTTATTATATTTTTAGTTTTATTGTATTTTTAGTCGAGGTCTTCACTGGGGATATGTCTCTGGGGCTCATCGCTGACGATCAGGGCTGTAGACATCATCTCTTGGTGCTGATCCACCATCTGATCTGGATACGGACTGAGAAACAGAATAAGAAAGAAACAGACAAATATTAGCGTAGATGCCATTCTTCTTACGATGTAATGAGTACATTGTGTGTTATGGGGAGTGTTCCCGGTTCCGGTTGATCTAATTAATGCAGCCTAACAATCCTTTAACGGATTTGAATAATAGAAGCGTATTAGTGTGTTATGTGTAAGCCATGTTAAAGAGATGTGTCTTTAATCTAGATTTAAACTGACAGAGTGTGTCTGCCTCCCGAACAGTGTTAGGTAGATTGTTCCAGAGTTAAGTACTAAATAGGAAAAGAATTTGCCGTCCGCAGTTGAGTTTGATATTCTAGGTATTATCAAAGAGCCAGAGTTTTGAGAATGCAGCAGATGTGAAAGACTACAATGCGATAAGAGGTCACTCAAATACTCAGAAGCAAAAGCAGGAGTCAAGGGTCAAGAGCCCAACTAAAGCAAACACTGATCTCCATGATGGTGGCATCATTTTAACCAATAAAACATCAACATCTGATCCTCAATAATTCTCAGTAACAGCAGGTGTTCATCACTAATGCACAGTCATCATTTAATTAGTCACTTAATTATCTCATTAACTTTAACTCTTTGAGGACTTGGGATTTGACTTGAAGACTTGCTTGTGACTTGAAAGGAATGTCTTGGTTCCTCCTCTGGTAAAATCATCTGCTGGGTTCATGGGTGGAACAAAAATATGGCAGGTCTTTTACTCTTTGGCCCCTGGACTTTCCACCTCTGCCCACAACACACAGCCTTAGTCTTCTGACAGCTCATGTCTACGTGTGAAGTACGGTTTCAGATTTTCCTCCGACACATAGTTTGGCAGCAATTCACAGTATAATTCCACACTTTGCATAGTGTAGGGTCTTTCCGTGTTGCTTGGGCTATGTCCCTTGCAGACACCGGAAGTTCATCCACCTGGGAAAAGTAGAACACACTACCCAGTACAATCTTTAACCACAGTTGGCAGTCATTGCATCAGCATTCATGTGGTCAGCTGATTTTCGATACTCAATGTCATAATTATACGCCATCGGCACTAATGCCCATCGCTGCATTCGAAGAGCTGCCAAAGTTGGTATTGCTGCCTTTGGTCTGAGAATCACCAGCAGAAGCTTGTGGTGAGTTATGAGTGTGAATTTCCATCTGTAAATATATTTATGGAACTTTCTCACCCCAAAGATGATGGACAAGGCTTAGTGTTCTATTTAAGCATACATTTTCTTGGTTTCCGTTAAAGTGCGAGACGTGAACGCTATGGGGCTCTCCTCTCCATTTTCCATTATGTGCGAGATTACAGCTCCCACCCCATAAGATGAGGCATTGCACGCTATTTTCAGGGGTCAGTTGCCATCATAATGCACCAGCACTGTGCTACTGAGCAACAGCTGTTTCGCTTCCTCAAAAGCTATATCAAAAGCAGCAGTCCAGCTCCATGGTTGCTTCTGTTTAAGCAAATTATGTAAAGGCTGAAGTCGACTGAAGAGATTTTGCAAGAACCAACCATAATAATTCAGGAGGCCCAAAAAAGACCGTAGCTCAGTGACACTGTTTGGATTTGGGGCATTAACAATTGCTGCCACCTTTTTGTCAGTAGGGTAAAGTCCCTCTTTGTCCATGTGGTGCCCCAAATACTTAACACTGGTTTGCATGAACTGACACTTGTAAAGTTTTACTCTGAGGCCATACCTCTCTAGTCTGGTAAGCACTTCATCCAGTCTCCTGATATGCTCCTCTTTTGAGCTGGCAGTGACAAGAATGTCATCAAGGAAACAGGTGACATGATCTAGCCCTTGAAGGATTTGGTCCATGACGGCCTGAAAAATAGAAGGAGCACTGGCCACTCCATAACTCAGATGATGGTACTTGTACAAGACACGGTGAGTATTAATGGTAAGGTATTTCTCTGAGTGCTGGTCCAGTTTTAATTGCTGATTGGCATGCACCAAGTCCAGTTTTCTAAACAATGTTCTGCCTGCCAGCTTAGCGAACAAATCCTCTGCGTTGGGTAGCGGATACATTTCCTCTTCCAGATTCTGGTTTATAGTGACTTTATAGTCGCCACAGATTCGGATGGACTTGTCACTTTTAGGCACTACTATGATTGCTGCTGCCCAGTAATTTCTGTCAGTCTTGGATATTATGCCTGCTTTTTCCAATCTATCCAGTTCCTTTTCCAACGCTTCCCGTAAAGCATAAGGAACAGGTCTAGCTTTCTGAAAGATCGGTGTTGCATCAGGACAGACTCAGTTGCTTTAAAATCTTTAATTGCATTTGGTATGTCAGAAAAGACCTCTGTGTGTCGTCTCAACACTGCTTTTACTGCTGGATCAGAGGCCACTTCAGCTTTCTCCACAGTGAAAATGTTTGGCCAATCTAACTGAATTTTCTCCAGCCACATCTGGCCCAGCAGGGCTGGTTTTTCCCCTTTGACAATGACCAACGGCAGTGTCCCATTTTGCTTTTCATACTGCACTGGCACATCTACGGATCCCAGCAATGGAATTCTCTCACCTGAATATGTAATTAGCTGTATGCTGGTTTTGCTTAATGGTTAGTGTGACAGGAACTCCTTGTATGATCAGTAACACAGCTGTCCCAGTGTCCAGCTGCATGTCCATGCACTTCCCATCCAATTTCACATTCACCACAATTCCTTTCTTTCCATTTGAGGTTGTGTATATTGTATATACACCAAATAACTCTGATTCAGCCTCTTTTCTTTCATTACAACTCTCTGCTTCCACATACTGTGTGTGTCCAGCTGCTCTTTTATTTCTACAGGCTCTAGCAATGTGTCCGATTTTGTTACACACATGTAACTTCTCATTCTTGAACCTGCAGCCTCTAGCAGAATGTTTCCCAGCACATCTGTAACATTTATTGCTTTCTTCTTCTCTCTGTTCTCTCTTCTGTAATTATCCTTTTTCAGAATCATCTCTCCCCTTAAACATCCCTTTTCCTCTCCTGAAAAAGTTTTGCTTCATTCACAGCATTCACTGACTGTAAATTCTTTGTCTTACCCACAATTTCCAGTGTGTTTATCGAGGCCAGCTCCATGGATGATG
Organism: Tor tambroides; assembly: GCA_021397915.2. NCBI lineage: Eukaryota > Metazoa > Chordata > Actinopteri > Cypriniformes > Cyprinidae > Tor > Tor tambroides. The sequence goes on from JAFVLL020040589.1 coordinate 9,918, forward strand.
CAATTTCACAAGTCTGGTGGAACATCATATCCTTTTGACTCAGCAGTGTGCGTTGCATCGTTAGTCCACTCACAAATCTGTCTCTGAGCGCTTCACTCAAATACTGTCCAAATTCACAGCTCACTGATAGCTGTCTCAATGCCATGATGTAATCCGCCATGGATTTGCCTTCCTTTTGGTTGCATTTCTGAAACTTAAAATGCTCCACGATCACTAGTGGTTGCGGTCTATAATTGCGGTCAATTTCAGCATGTTATATGACTTTTCGCTCTGCTTTGTAGGTGTAACAAGATTCTTTAACAGTCTGTATGTATCTGCTCCGATAACGGAGAGAAACACACTAACCTTTTTCTCATTTGCAATGTCGTTCGCCAGCAGCCATGTTCAAATTGTTCCACGTAGGATTCAAAATTTTCTTTCGATTCCTTGTACTTATCTACACGGCCAAACTGCATTGCTGCCATGTTAGCTACGTTGTTAGCAGCGTTTTCACTCATGCCTTGTTCCTTTTTCCTTTAGTTATTTTTACGACAAGTGCAACACAGTGTTCCTCGGCCACTAACAGTCTTTATATATACTTTTAATCCTCGTCGCCACTCTAATATATTTTGATAGGAGGTGGATTTGGGAAGAGGAACGACAGACACACGCTCTGCATGCTCACACATGAGAAAGGCCACTCACGTACATACCAATGGGGACGTGGTTTAACATAACTGTCACTCAGCACATCTATTATAAAGAGACTTACGTTTTAGACACCATATTGGCTGTTTTTGCTCTATTTCGCCAAAAGAAACATTCCAAACACAGCCACAGCACTGTTTTACATCTCTGAGCAACATGACGATGGTGTTTTGTTCCTGAATCAACTGTTTAAATGATTCGGTTCAATTGCAATGGGTCACAGGTGAAGTAAACATCAAAGATGCTTTGCCACAAGCTGCAACTGTAGGAACTACACTAACTATGGTGATGCAGATCTTCTTCCGAGATGGTATTCCTTGGGGCATCCACGTTGTTGGAACCCTTCCGCATCGTCAGCAGGGATCTCAGGGTCTCAGGTGTTTCGCCCCTTAACCTGAACACCTCGCCTGAGTGGGGCAGCGAAGACTGACTAGCCTTCACCTGCAGAAGGGTTCCAACTGTGGGCTCTCTTCAGCCACAACCATCATGAGCTGGACTCGGCTGCTGCAGCTATGTCCCTGGTGGCTTTCTTCAGCTGTTTAGGCTCCAGGCCCACCCTCTGGAGGAAGTAGCACACCCGATTTTGCTGGGAACCCGACTTCAATAGGGTAGGTGGTTGCATGCCACCCCTTTACAACAGCTTCGTCGACCAGGTCCTGGTACTTGGCTTTTTTCAGTTGGTGGGACGTAGCTAGCCTCTCTTCCCAGGGGACCGTCAGCTCAGCAACGATTATGGTTTTCGTGCTCCTGGATAGCAGGACCATATCTGGTCGGAAGGAGATCACTGCAACGTCATGTGGGAAGACAAGCTTACTCTTCAGGTCCACTCTCAGCTCCCAGTCGGAGGCTCGTTGCAAGGAAGAGGGTGGGTTCTTAGCCACCGTTCCGGTCTTATGAGCCTTGTCTCCTTCCCTCACAAAGGTTATGGCTTCGGGTGGATGGGCCTGCTTGTTATTGGCTTTGACTCGCTGCTGTTCCACCCATTTGGCAATTTCCATGAGTACCTTGTCGTGCCTCCATCTGTACCGCCCTTCTGCCAATGCCTTTGGACAACCAGTCAGGATGTGGTTCAGTGTGCAGAAAACTGCTCCACATTGGTTGCATGATGGGTCTTCCGCTCCGCCCCAGATCTTTGTGTTTCTTGGTGTTGGCAGCAGATCAGTCACCGAGCGCAAGAGAAAGCTCAACCTCCCTTGGTCGATCTGCCACAGTTCCTTCCATGACAGCGATCGCTCCTGTGCCTGGTCCCACTGCATCCATCGACCCTGATAGGCAAGTCCGATCGCTTTCACCTGGTGCTCCTCCTCTGCTGCTTTCGTCCATGAAAGCTCGACAAGCGGGGTGTCTCGTGCCATCGTCTGCTTTCGGGCCTCTGCACTGCATTCCTCCTGCCTTTAGCAACAGATTCATAGCCGTTATGAACAGGGCCACGGAAATCGTGCATCCTGCCATAATGCCCTTCTCGAGCCTTTGCCATTTGGTGGTGACGCTTCCCACAGTGAACCTCATCTGCAGCGCATCCATGTGTGCCATTACAAGCTCGACTACCTCTGATGGAACTCGGTAGTGATCCAATGCCTTTCGGATCAGCTGGTGTGGGACGCTTGGGTAGGCTTTGGCGAGGTCCAACCAAACAACAGAAAGTGTGTTGTTGTTACTCTTGGCTTCGTTGATGAGCTGGCTAATCACTGCTGTATGCTCCAGGCAGCCAGAATATCCCGGTACCCCTCCTTTTTGGACACTGGGATCGATGAACTCATTGGCGAACAGGTATGTTGTTAGCCTTTTGGCGATGATGGACCAGAAGATTTTCCCCTCTACGTCCAGCAGGGAAATCTCCAGGAACTGGTCGAGTCTTGTGGAATTTAGCTCTTTTGGCACAAAGCAGCCCTCAGCGAGAGTCCAGAGCCCGGGTTCAGCTTCCTCTTCCACAGTGTCCGTAGGAGTTTTGTGAGCCTCTTCAGCAGCAGTGGGCAGCATTTATAGATTTTATTGGTGGTGCCTGATAGTCCTGGGGCTGATCCTGCCAGTGCTTTTGTCACCACTGCCCTCACTTCATCCATGGTGAAGTCTGCCATGTTAAAAGGGGTGTGTGGTGTAAGAATTGGCAGTTGGAAAGGACATTCACCCAGAGGAATACTTCTCCCATGTGGTCTCAGCTGTCCGAAGCTGGATTAGCCTTTTCCGCATCTCTTTGCTGATCTCATCCAAGGCCACTCTTTCCTCGTCGCTTGCTTCCCGCCACCTTCTCTTGAGTGTCTTTAATTCTTCTCGCAGCTCTTTGATCCGCCGCTGTCTCCTGCTAGGCCCTGCTGGTGGCCTGGGAGTCTTGCCTTCTTTCGCGCCAAAGGTGTCGTGGCACACCTGGTACACAACTTCAACCATGATCTTGATCTTCTTGGCTGCATCTCCTTTCAGAGTGTTTTCCAGGATGGTATTTAGATCGTTATCCAGTTGGGCCCATCTGCAGTCTGCTGCTGGTGGTAAATTCAAGCGTGGTTTCCTGTCGAAGTCTTTCAGACTTTCAGGTTCACCAACTCTTCCTATGCTCTGAGTAGGTTGAGCAGGGAGGTCTGAGGCACTGTGGTTTGCCTCCTGGCCCTGGACCTCCTCCACCGACTGATGAACACCCTTAACAAACTTAGAGAGGTTACTCTGCATAAGCTCAGGTGCTCTGTGTTGCTGACTCTGCTCTTTGCACTTAGACTTGCCTTGGTGGATTTTAACACCACGCTCGTTCTTGAAAAGCCCTCCGCAGATGTTGCATCTTCTTTTGGCTTCGGCCTTCTGTCTTTCCACATCCGTTCTCATAGTCCTTTTTCCATTGTCCGGGTCTTTGACCGTTGCTCCGTCCGATGGCAGATCCTCCCCCCTCCTCGGTCCGCCTGGGGGTATTCACTTTGTTCAGAACTCGTAGCTTTTTGTGCAGTGCTTCAGGGTGCTAGCCCTGACACTATTGCATGCTGTCTTTCCGAGCTGTCGTCCGTTTTTTCACGGATGTCCGTGGGTCTTCCCCCACCGCCATTGGGCCTCTCCCCATGGTCTCGACAATAAGGTGAAGTAAACATCAAAGATGCTTTGCCACAAGCTGCAATTGTAGGAACTACACTAACTATGGTGATGCAGATCTTCTTCTGAGATGGTATTCTTTGGGGCATCCACGTTGTTGGAAACATATTAACAGTGACTTGCTGCCACCTACTGGTGGTTTTAATTTTACATTTAAAGTATCTTTTCATTTTTAAAATATCAAAACATTTATGCATTTGTTACTGCAGGTTAAAGGATTCTATGCCACTCTAAGCTACATTAACATGTGTAAATATATCTAAAAGGGTAAAAAAGGGTAAAAGGGTAAAAATGCCCATAAAAGGTAAAAATCAATTTAAACTTATTGGAAAAGATGAATTTCTATCACTGATGTGAACTGAACACAGAATATGAAGAATATCAAAACTTTAGGAGTCAGTTGTCCACAGTAGTCCTTAAGATATCAGCACAATAACACACTCAGCTAAATATTGTCTAATTATCTTTATCATTAAAATCCCAGAAAATATTGAGATATTATGTTTTTGTCAATATCACACACCCCTAGTACTGACACAAAATTATGTGGGTGGGATGGTGTAGTGGATAAGACACATGCCTTTGGTGTGAGAGACCCGGGTTCAAATCCACTGTGTGACACCAATGTGTCCCTGAGCAAGGCACTTAACCCCTAGTTGCTCCAGAGCGTGCAACCTCTGACATATATAGCAATTGTAAGTCGCTTTGGATAAAAGCGTCAGCTAAATGAATAAATGTAAAAATTTTTTTCAACGGTCGGTTTGTCAC
>JAFVLL020040590.1:0-10000 GCA_021397915.2 Tor tambroides
TTTGTAAAACGGGTTTAAAAATAAACTAAACAAAGTTTTTTTGAAATTGTAAAAATGCAGAAAGTTTCCTGTAAGGGGTAGGGTTGGTGTAGGGCGATAGAAAATACGGTTTGTACAGTATAAAAACCATTATGCCTATGGAATGTCACCATTTGGATAGCTAAGTAAATGTGTGTGTGTGTGTGTGTGTGTGTGTGTGTGTGTGTGTGTTGGTAACAGATTGCCGCTCTGCTCTGATCTTCTCCATAATTCTTCATTTATTCTGTCCACTCATCTGTCTCTCAGGCCATGAATGACAAAGTCGGTGGATTGGCCTCATTTCAAAGGACAATGAGTGAGCGGCTAACAAAGCTAGCATTCCCAGCGCTCACCTGCATGAGTTAAAGTCATCATTAAATCAGAGTCGACCCTATTTACTTCATTAATACATGACTCTGCTCTTATTATCATTTATTAACATGCATGCTTGAATAATTCACAAACATTATTTGCAGTTGAAATATCTGTATTGACACCAAATCAGTTTTTATCCCTAAAATCTAAAAATGAACATTCTGGAGAGAGAAAAAAATAGTTATAAGTTGCATAATGCATCTCATATGATATGAACAAAAATCAACACATACTCTTTGTCTTTGTGATCATCAACAAGAACAAAATGAAGAGATCTTACAAGGAAAATCCACTGAATTTGCATCAGAATTGCACCTGTTTCCTGTAAAATGTTGTTTATTCCAGCAGCTTACGAATGAAACTAATATAAAACTAATTCTATACCTATTTTTTGATATATTTGGACTTTAGCCGCTTCTTATTGTCTGTCCGACTGACTTCACATTATGCCTCTCTTGATTCTCCAAGTCTAGATTCATACAGATCTTGATACAAGATAGGACTGCACAATTAATTAACTGCATTTAAAACACTGAAATTGTGATTATGGCCTTGAGTGATTACTGAACATCTGAAAGGTAATGATTTAATTACCATATCGGAAGGAAAAGTTGAACTAAAGTTGGAGTGGCATAATTACAGAACACTTTAAACAGACAGGGTAAATCTTCACAAACAAATAAGCAAATAAATAAGCAAATAAATAAAACTATGAAAAGGAAAACAAGTTAAGCTCATCTAATTAAATGAGCAGCTTGAAGTAGCAAAGCAAAGACATTTCAAAATAAGAGTACTGGTGTGTGTCAGGCTTGTTCATGACTAAAAGTATTTTGGACTAACTTGCTTTTCTGATAAGCAGTATTAAGTCCTTGTTGATTATGTGCCACAACCTGCTTAAGTAAAACAATATGAGATATATTATTTATTTTTCAGATTTCATGGGTTTGTTCTATAGGGACAGTATTTAGCTTTATTTTAAAATCTCTGTCCATTGCTGGTGACATGGAGAGCTTGATGTTTTGGCTTCTTTTGAACAGTTTTTGGTTTATGGAGAAAACCATATACAAACTGGCCAAATCCTGTTTCTTAATATTGTTGTAAAATAAAATCAGATCTGTGCTGTTGTTCTGAATATCACAGCAGTGTTGATATATGCAATATTTACAGCATATATTGCTGAACTAGTGTTGTGAGAGCGGACAGGTCTCTCTGGACCGTGAACGGATGGCCTGTCCTGGTTTGCAGGCTGTTGTAGGCAGTAATGTGGCCTGACCTTCCTGATATTTTCAGGGTCTCTCTTAATTTGGGAACGTACCAGCACGCAGCATGAGGGCGGCTCTGTTTCGGTCCAGAGAACGGTCACCTTGGCCTGGTGTGGAACCGGAAGCCCTTGGCGCTGCTCTGCCTCCGTTACAGATGAGTGTGGAACAGACTGCAGCTCTGTGTGGACTCCTGAGAGGACGAGGAACGGCAAAACTCACGCCGTCCCTGACCTTTGCCTAACAAACAGGTTAAGTACAGGCTCTGATGTAACTAACAGACTGTAGCCACTGTTTCCTCGTCAGATTGCTGCTTCATCAGCTAAAGAAATCATCATCATCATCTGACAGACAGTGCAGGCCATTAGAAGTAGTTTTTTTTTAGAGATTCCAGATTGGTCACAGGAAAATGATGTGGATTGTAAGTGTTTACTTATCCATGCTGACCGAAAGTGGAAAAATCTGTGCCTATTTATTTATTTATTTATTGCCACATACAGCAAGAACTGAATTATGAGTGATATTCCCTTTACTTTGTTTCTCTGTCTTTTATTGGGCCATTTTGAACTGTTGTATGGAAAACGCTGTTTGATGAAATGAAATTAAATAATGAAATTAAATTACATTTTATATTCAATGAAATGAAATGTGAAATTAAATGAAAAAAAGTAAGTAAATAAATAATGCATTTCTTATTTTATTTTATTTTGGGGCATACAACACTCATCCAATATTATTATTATTATTGTTATTGTTGTTGTTATTATTATTATTATTTCTTTTTAGTCAGTTTTTTTGACAAAAAAATATCTCTTTAAATTTAATCAATATTTTGTCATATTATACAATAATTTTAGTCATTTTTTACTGTTATTAAAATTGCTAAACATTTAGTTTGTGAAAATAATGCTTTGGTCAAGGATAAAATGCAGACGAACTATTAGCTAACATCGACCGCAACACGATTTTGTTGAAGGACATAAGCACAGACTGAATTTGAACACATTTGTTTCCAAATACCTCTGATTTGACGTCAACTAACAACCTTTTACACACTTTGGCAAATGTCCACAGCAGGAAGTTTGATGTAGTTGTAGTTACACTGAGCAAAATGTGCAAATGTGACGTGAGCGTTTTTGCCCTTTGCGCTGCTGAGTCGACTCGTTGGCTGCTTTTCTGGACGAGTCGGCGAATATCCTAATAGCTAGAAGAGTTGTGCGCTTTGATGTGAGTTTTCATCGCTCAGCAGGCAAATAGTCCCTGCCAGAGTGGGTTATTTGAGTCTCCTGGATATTGATTATAGTGGTTTACACAAATTGCACAGTCTGGGAAGTGCATGGCAAACGTTGTTCTGTATGTTGTGCATTTGAAGCGAACATTCAGCTGCTGTCTGTCTCTCTAATAACGGCTCTGGCAGCCAGATCGGTCAGGCCTGTGCCAGCTGTGAACGGATGGACGCTTGTGCTGGAAATGCTGCCAGGGCTGATGATGGACACGGAGGACCAGCTGCCCGACTGACCCTCCGAGCAGAACCACGCTCATTTCTCACACAGACCTGTCTGTCTGTCTGGAGGCTGATGTGAAAGCAGAAGCCTCATTCTGCATCTCTATTTCTAGAGATACAGTCATGTTTCATGTTGTGATGGAAAACAGACAAGGCTTTTCTTGGGTGAAAAGATCAAGCAAGAGCCATTAGGTTTGCCTTTTATCAGCAGTTTTTACAGTGGACTCAGTTTTGGTTTTTAAATGCTAGTAATTTTGATCAAATAAATGCAGCCTTGATGAGCAGAAGAGACTTCTTGCAAAAACATTAAACAAAAAAAAAATCTCACTGACTCTAAACTTTTAAACTTGTATTTTGGTGCATTTCAGTCATGTCAGAAAGATCATATTTATGTGCTGAATGCACATGAACATTACCTCAATGTCATAATTATGAGTAGGAAACTCTCGAGAAAACAGTAACACTAAGTTGCAAGTACTGTACAAAATACCATTGCATTATACAGTAAAATTGCAATATAATATATAATTTATAGCATTTTATAAATTGAACAAAACAAAGCAAAAACACACCGGATGTATGTACTTTATTCATCATTTTGTAGAAGTAGAGTAAAAAAATAATCATAGTTACATCACCATTTTGCTCTGATTAAAGTGATTTGAACACACCGAACATCAGGATTATGACTTCCCAACTCGTAAATGAGAACTTTTCAAGAATATCATTTCGTTAAGCATTACTTAGAGATGTCATTATACAAAATGTATTCAAAACATCTAACAGAACATTAATGGTTTATTTTTTACAACATTAAAGTTTTTTTTTTTTTTTTTTAATTAACAAAAAGTCTTGATAATAGAAGAAATAATATAACAAAATCTTCCAGATACAGTACAATCTTCATATTTATAATCATATATATGGTAGAAATGTATGGTTAGCATCTTAAATGAATCTTTATTTTTTTATTTTTTATTAATAAATTAGATGCTATTTACTCTAAGCAAAAATAAAATTTTTATTTTTATATGCTATGCTATGATATGCTATTTTACTAGGTATAAATGATAGATTATGTTTACACCATGTAAAAATAGCATGTTTTCTTGTAAATAGTGTAAACGGTAGTTTGATACTGTTTATGCTGCAAATAGTGGCAGATATGCACCTCAGTACTGTAGTGCATTATAAAACAGTATGTAATAATATCATATTAAGTGTAAATGATCAGATTTATTAAAATCATTAAACGGATGCCACCTTATTAGGACAATAAAGCCCTCCCTATTATTTAAATACCCGTAAGGCACTTCATTTACACTTTTCTAAAATTTTTCATTTTTATTGAAAATGAACACCTTTCTGATCTGGTATGTGATGGGAAAAGAGAGAAGAACGAGTTCAGCAAAAGGCGGATTCGAACTCGGGTCTATGGTTTACCATCATGCACCTTGTTTCTGTTGTGTGTCTTTTGTAATTAATTATGTCTATCCCAACCAAACTTTAGTGGGTGGAGTTAGTGTAAAAAGCCTCTGCCAACAAGGTACTATTTGTACTTTGTTAATATTAACATTTCTGATTGTTTAAATGATCGGCCCTCGGGGGCCCCATTGAAATGCGTGGGCCCCAGGCAAATGCACACCATTATAAACTTAAAAAAAGGAGTGCTATGTAAATGGCGCACAGCACTCACTAGGTTTGATTCACAGGTTTACCGTGTCGTCCATAAACGCACATTCACACACGCTGACATAAAGTCATCTCAATCACTAATGGTTTAAGCGCTCTGGTTGCTCGGAGACAGGCGTGTCGTTCACATGTTTACCTTCGAGACCAAACAGACGTGGGAATCATGCAAATGAGGACGAACCAATCAGATTCAGGCCTGAGGCAGCGGCTCACGGAGATAAACGTCTGTCTCGTCTCACACCGCAAACCCTCTGCGCTCAGACGCCTGCAGGATTTCTCCAGATCTTATGAGGGCGCTCAGATATTAGGATGATAAAACACACTGAAAACACGACAGCCCAGTATTTTCAATACAATCTGTTGGATTTTCTTTTCTGTGATTCACAACCAGGTTTGATTAGGATGTTGCTACAGTGCTCACTTGCTGCTTTCAAGTTACCTTCTGCTGCAGAAACACATAATGAAATCAATGCTATTTAACCCAAAGACAGAAAAACAAATAACTGACTCCCTTATTTCCTCCATAGACACTCAAACTCAATACAAACAGGCTTCCCATTCCTTACAATAAATAACCCTTCAATTTATTTTCCTGTTTAAGTCCTTTAAATCACCTGAGCTGCTCAAATTGGCACAGATCAACCTTAAACTACTGTTATACTCATGTTCAGTGTGCAAAATCAGTAGCAAATTTGGTTAACCACTTAAGACCCTGTGGCCTCATATGAGGACAGTATATTTTAGTGTATTTCTCTGAGACTGTACATGCCAGAGTTTTAAGTCTGGATGTCCTGTACAGAGCACATTCAGGGCTTTTCAGAGACACCAAATGATTGGATGTTTCACCATGAACACTCTCTCTTCTTGTTCTTCAAAAATGTCTGAAATTAATTTAGTGACACTCTTATGGAAATATGATCATATTTTGTAATTATCATTTAAATCTGTCTAATTTTTAAATTGTGTGTCATAAATCAACATCTCAGGAAATTATTATGGGGTTTCAAATCAAAATATGACTTTCTGTTAAGAAACAGGACGTTGATTTAATACATGTCCTCATATGAGGACACCGGGACTAAAAGCATGTTTATTATGCATTTAGGGAGTCATAACAAATGAATAGAGAAAGAAATTATATTTCAATATTCTATGAAATATTATATATTATTATGAAAATCTTGTCAATTATTACTCCCATTATTACACTTCTTTTTTCATTACATGTTGCCCCAAAAACACATTAATATGCAAATTAGATTTAGTTTATAGATACACTGTATATAATGAGAAAACCCGTTTATGGCCGTTTTACACACATTTTGCATAAAGAAAAAAGGTATATCGAATCATTCTGTCATAACATAGTTGAGAATCATCTTTATACAAAGTTTGGTAAAAAAATAAATAAATAAATAAATAAATCTTAAACTAAAAATGTATTGTTGATTTAAAAACTCAATTGTTTTTTTCCCATGCATGTTCATTCATGTCTTTTTAGTTTTTCAAAGAAATTGAGTCCCGATGTCCTCAACCGAGGACATAGCATCACTTATGAATGGAATATCATTTTTTTAATGTTTATTTATTTATTTATTTATTTTTTTACATTATTCTAAATGCTCTAAACAATTTAAAGACATGAAAAAAACATTTTTTTTTCCTAAAACTTTTTTTCTCGGGTGTTAAGAGTATAAATTTGTTGAAAAGTTGCATTTACAAAATGTGATCTCACCGTATAATTACAATAGAAAATGATTGAATTGTTAAACTTACAGCACCTTCAGAAATTAAATAACATAAAAATGAAAAACACACATGATGTGCATTCTTTTTTCACATTTTGTAAAAGAAGAGTTAATAAATCATGATTTTTTTTTTTTTTTTGTAGAAAAGGTACATTGTCATCTTGCCCTGACAAAAGTGAAATGAATGCACATGATACCATAATTATGACTTTTTAACTCGTAAATACCAGAAGGAACACCCCATTGGTTAAATCCATACCTCATATCAAAGTTGAGTTCTCTGATATTCCTGATATTTCTCTGGATGCTCCTTGTTTAGACATGAGCTCTGCTGCCGCTTACGAAATGAATATTAACTCTGTGCATCTTTTCCATCACAAACTTATCTACAGATTAATGCTTGTAGTTTTCTTCATGCTGCAACACATAGGTGAAATATGACTGATTGCAGATGCAGATGCAACACTTTCTTGGCTGTTAGGAAATATTTACGGCTGGTTCGACTCTCCCAAGATCTCAGCCAAAAATTAATGCAAACCTTGATGGAAATAAATGCTGTGATGGTGCATAAGGTTGTCGTATCAATGTCGTGAAGAATGTATAATCGAAGCTAAAAGCGGTCCATCTTTTTTTTTTTTTTTTTTTTGTGATATCTAATTAATTTAGCGAACTTAAATTGGAAAGTTTTCTTAATCCTGGACGTGTTGAATGATGGGACACAAATGATGGGATAACATGATGACAATGGGAGAGTCGAACCAGCCATAAATACAAAAGTAGTTGTATTTCAGTATTTAAGACTTATCTCTCTCTTGACTTATCTTGACTATCTTTTTGGCTTTCACACCGAAGCACAGCAGATGATCCACATTCAGTCCAGTGCGTTTATAGCTCGCAGTGAAACATCTGTGCAAAGCTACTTCACATTTCACTCGAAACAAGTCCCCTGTCAATACACCTCTAAACATTCCCAATGTCTTTCAATCACCTTGTGCAAAAAGCATGTGGGAAATGTGTCCTTTTTCCATAGAAGCCCGATATATGACTGTATCTACAGTACTGAGAGCAGATTCGACTTAAGCACTCGTGCTCAGCCGGACAGAAAGAATCAGAGCTGACAGTCTTTCTCAGGCCAGAGTGACTCATTTGCTCTTCGTTTTTCATTACAGGTTTAATTCTAGAACTTTCTGCTGTAACAAAGAACAGTTGGTGCAATATTAATAGTAATGAGGCCCGTCCTAGAGAACACACTTCTGCTTTTAAAGGGTCTCGCACTGAACATACAGCCGGGTCCTCAAAGCACAAGTGACGCGAGCGCAGTGGGAATATTTAGGTCAGAGCTATGGAATAAAAATAAATAGATTAAAGACACTACAGGGAGTGTTTACACACAGTGGTCAGTTTTGAGATTTAGGGCTATTTGGCTTTTCATAATATGTTGTTTGAGACTAATGGAAAGAAAATATTTATTTTATTGCACTTTATGCCTGTAGATTTCAATTCCGATCCATATCTTGAAAGAGTTTTTTCTCCACTTCAGCAGCATTTACACACACCAAAACTTAGAGTTTAATTCATATCTATATTATGAAGGATTTTACTGAGGGGTTTGTTCATATATCATTCACACTGATTTATACAACAATTTATTCATAACAAACATGGTGAAAATGCATATCTTTAAAGGCTATGAGTTTGTTTCTCCACTTCAGCAGCACTTACATACACCAAAACTTACAGTTTTATTCCTCTCTGTATTCTGAAGGATTTTACTGAGGGGTTTGTTCATATTTCATTCACAATGATTTACAGAACATTTTCTTCCTTAAAACATGGCGAAAATGTATCTTTTTCTGTCTGTTGACCGTATTTTCTGATTAATGGAGAGATAAAAGGAGAAATAATATGTGTTTGCTTGAAGTGTGTGCAAATTAGTGCATATTTTATTAGATAATGTTTTGTTTGAACATTTAAACATAATTTTAGAAAACAAACCTTACAAACGGGGACAAAAAATGATGTTATCTGTTAGTTTAATATTTTATTGTATTCACCTGTGGTGCTTTGCCTTAATAAAATAAAATATGATGAAATATGAACTGCCAAAGTCACAACTGGAGAATGCTGTAGACTTTCTTCTAAAGGTCCAAATGCATTTTTAAAATAAGAACAACTCATGACTGACCCAAAAATGTACAAATGCACTTTTGTGATAAAAGTGGGCTGGTGGAAGACACGTCCTGTGAATATCATCCTACACTGGTTGTCCATTTTCAAGTTAATGATTGATAAAGCTGTATTATTTATCAGAACTTTCATTCCCAGCCTCCTGCGATGTGTGTTCTTCAGTCGATCATCTCAGGAAAACAGTCCGTCCCTGAGGGAAGAGTCTAATGGAAGTTTTTCACCACGTCTTGACCATCGAGAAGACATAAAACAGAGCTGTTCATGTAGCATACTGTCCCAAACACACACATCTCAGCTATCAAAGGACTTTCATCAGATTTATGACTTCATTTTATTTGGCCTTCGGTGATTTCTCGCTCACACAGAATGCTCCTCCACCCCACGAGGCTCTACAGAAAGACAACCAGGTGAAAATGGTAGTTTCTAGAAGAAAAAATAAAACATCATTCAATGCATCTGTCACCTCCAGCAACTGAGACGCAGAAGAGGGACTCTGAGGAGGAATCACTTTACTTAAAGCCTTTAAAGTAGATTTAATGCATTAATTATGCCTTGTAATGCACCTTATAATGCATTGTACAATCTCATGAATAATCGTAACCACAGTTAATGCATTATAACACTTATCAATTCATTGTTACACTATGCATTTTAAATTCAGTTATAATTATTTATGACAAGATATAATGTATTACAATGCAAATTATGAGTAGACTGTAAAAAATGATCGTGATTTTAACGGTGAAAAACTGTGAAAATGCTACAGTAAAAACCTGTTAAATGGTTAACGGAAAGTTCCTGCAAAATTTACAGGGAAAAACCGTAAACTGACGTTCCCAGAATTCCCTGCGTTGCATTTCAAATTCTGTTTGAATTTGACGTTTTTTTCTTTGAAATAACTATGTTTTTTCTTATCAGTTATGTTTATTAGGGTTGTGTGTTACATCTAATGTTGTTAAATTAATGTTTATAGCATATTTCTGTTTAATGAGTCTCAGCATGATGGTGTTTAGTGTTTGTGTGAATGACACTGAGCACCTTCTATATATGCTATAATTTAAAAGCTGCTTGTGATGGGCTTTGGTTCATCATGTGACTTTCTCATCATCACATGCTTTTGGTGGCTATCAGTGTATTTCAAAGGTACAAAACAGATTTCAGTACTTTGATAGGTTGGTATATTAACATTATATCAGTTAAAGAAATTACGGTATTTA
>JAFVLL020040590.1:15000-20000 GCA_021397915.2 Tor tambroides
TTTCCCATCATCACCTGATTTTGATGGTTATCAGTGTAGGTCCAAAACAGATTTCAGAACTTAAATAGTTTGGTATATTATTATTACATCAGTTAATGAAATACAGTTTTTAATTGTAAATTTAAGTTAAATCCATAAACCCTAAAATGTTGCTACCATATTTCTTATGGTACAATTCTGGCAACCACAACTGTCATTATTCTTGTCTTATTTTCCAGTAAAAATATCTAAATTTATATAGCACATTTCATACACAGTGGTAATTCAAAGTGCTTTACATAAAAGGAAGTAAAATAGTCATTAAAAAATAATAGTCACAACAATAAAAACAAGGAATTTAAAATAATAATAATAATAATAATAATAATAATCACAACAATAAAAACAAGGATAAAAATTGATTTAAAATGAATGTAAAACAGTTAAAAATCTTAAATGATTATACATAAAATACAGTGCAATGACCCGTGCTGGCAAAATGCACATAGGCTAAATTTGAGCTACAGACGACAAAAAAAAAAAAAATAAAATGAGGTTTTCATGAAAATAAGTTCATTAAGCCTTTGTCTAACAATCCCAATGCTCTAGATAGTAATTAAACATCTAAAATGATGTTTATTTGAATGTTTTCTGAGAGGAGTATACCTTTTTCTCTGCTCACGTGATCCCGATACATATACACAGAATTACAGTGTTTAAGTATTCATGCAAACATGATCTGTTATGTCTACAGAGAACATTTGGGGAACTGTTGGGGAAAAACACCTGATGTGTAACATTATAATTTATTTATTTGAAATGAATACACTAAATTGATTTTTTCATTTGATTATTTGTTTTACTTGAATGCTTTTATTTAAATGTAAAATTAATAAGGTAATGCATTTTCTTTTATATATATTTTTGTCCTACTGTTTTTTGTTTTGTTTTGTTTTTTACTTTTTTTGCATCTGTTCTTATTTATAATAACAAAGATAAAATAAAAAATAGCTATATTGTGATTATTAATATAGTAATTATTATTAAGAAAAATAATTGGAGGAAAAGGTGCAATGTTCCTAGGTGATTTTGCGTTGGGACCTTCAGAAAACTTTAACTCGATTTTTCTCAAAATTGACTTTGCTGACTCTATTGACTTCAAATGGGTCTTTTTTCATCTGATGACAACAAATCATACATCATTCTGAAGGTCTTTTAATGGAGAATGAGAAATGGAGAAAATAAAAAATAACTCAATTTTGAAAATTTGCTCGTTGTGACTCATTTTGCCAGCACAGGTCACATTTACTTAAGGAACAAAGTGACTTGAGATATTGAGTCTTGTTTTCTGAAAAAGGTATCAAAATTGATTGAGGTTTTGTTTACAACAGAGGAAATGTCTACCAATGCAGTCCAAAAAACAAAAACAAACAAACAAACAAAAAAAATAAAAATAAATCAATAAAAAAAAATAAGTTGGCAGATACACTATATAGGCAAAAGTAAAAGACACACCTCTAAATTATTGAATTCAAGTATTTCAATCAGACCCATTGCTACAGGTGTTCAAAAATCCAGCACTAGCCATGCAGCCTGTATTTACAAAAATCTGTGTGAAAAAAAAGGGTCGTTCTGAAGAGTTCAGTGAATTCAAGCGTGGTACTTTGATAAGATGCCACTTCTGCGATATGTCAGTTTGTAAAATTTCATCCCTGTTAGATGTTCCATTGTCAACTGTAAAGGAACAGCAGGGACCACGTAAAGTCACCGAGTGCTGAGACGAACGCTCTGCTGATTCCAGAGCTGAAGAGATCCAAACCAGTGTTCATTTTGAAGGCAAATTTTAACTTAGTCTTAGTCATAGTCTTCTGACTAAAATAGCATTTAGTTTTAGTCATATTTTAGTCTTCTGAATTGTTTTAGTCTTAAGGCCAGTGCACACTGAGTCCGAAATTTTCGCATGCGTTTTTCCATTTTTTCGCATTCCCCATCCTTTCCTATCAAAATGCATGCAACGGATGCGAAAACGCAGAAAATCGAACCTGATCCGAATTTTTTTAGACGGACAAAAGTTTCGGAGGCAGTGTGCAAACGTGATTGACACAACGTGAGGTCGTATTTATTTTTTAACGTGCGAAAATTTCGGACTCAGTGTGCAGAGACCTTTAGTCGACTAAAATATCATCAGATTTTAGTCAACGAAATCTACAGTAGATTTAGTCGCCCAAAAATCTAATGGGTTTAGTTACAATGTATTGCATACAATGCATTTATTAAGTATTTCCCTAAACTCATTATATAGGTTTGATATTAAGGTTTGATCATGCAATATAGACACAGATTTAAAGACACACAACATGTCTTTATATTAAACACCACTTCTCATAAATAACAAGAACATGGTCCTCTTTGCGATGAAATACCAATGATTATATAATATGGATTCTTTATAACAACTTGCTTACTACATTCTTCATTCTTTCAAGCAGACATATTTATTCAGTTCTATTTTGCATCATCACGCTTTTCAAATTTATCCCTATATTGGCTCTTCTCTTACTCCCAGATGTTGACGTTTTTGAATGTTTTATGAGACGAGCCTCACATTGGCAAATATAATGCCAAGCATGGGATGGAGTGCTGTAAAGCACACTGATACTGGACTCTGGAGCAGTGGAAACCTCTTCTGTGGAGCGACCAATCGCTGTTTTTCAGAGCTTGGGCTCGGCCCCTTCTTAAATCTTAACGCTTCAGCATAACAAGGTGATGGGTGTCCCAATACTTCTCTCCATATAGTGTATTTATTCATGTTTTAAGCATAAACTTACATAATTTTGGTAATACACTGGAAAACAAGACAAAATTACCAAGTAACATTTCTGTTGTTGTTGTTGTTGCAGGGCTTTCTTCAAACCATATATAAAAAAGGCACTAACAACCCTTTTCAAACAACACCCTAGCAACTATGGTCACAAGTTCTGTCATTACCAACATTCAACGTTCAATGATTTGATGTTTCCTGAAACCATAGTTCCAATAAACACAATCTACAGCTCTTACCCTGTTAGTGTAATATGTAGCACAATAAGCAGGCTAACATGAGGTTCACTCTATATTTATTTATGTTTTGCTCCATTTAAATATCTATACATTTTAAAAACGTCATAAAATTGCCATAAAATTGTTAATCAAACATTAGTTGCCAAGGCAAATTGAATTGAAAGAAACAAAAAACAAACAAAAAACTGTATATAAATGTTGTATGTTCAGTTATCACCACAAATATTTCTAAATGTCATTTGTGACCCTGGAGCACAAAACCAGTCTTACAGTTTTTTACGATCGCTATGACAATTTTTTCAATACTTCTAACAATTTTTCTAAACTCTTAACGCACCAACACACCTACAACACACAATTGACAAAACAGTTAATTTCATGCTCAAAATCACACATTGCAAACTAAACTCCAACACTAATTTTCAAATTACAATAATACACTAACACAATACACTATATCTACCAAAACACTACAAACATGTCTCAAAATCAAATTATTATTCCAAAACACTAACACATGTTCTCTTCCAACAGGAACATTTAGTCAATCATAGCACAGTATTATAAAAACACTAACATCAGATGGAATTACAGAAACTGCATTATTTCAGGTGTCAGGTCTGGCCTTATACAATAGACAGTATATTGCATTGATCATAGATTGTGTTTTACACTACAATTTCTTTTGAAGCCTCTCTACATTTTTGTTTTGTTGGGTTTAGTAAAAGCATGTATTTTGCTTATTTTGCTGCAGAAAGGGGGAAAGGCAGAGACAGAATTGCTGCAGTAAAGGCTTTATTTGCAACAGGACATTAGAAAACCAAGAAAGAAAACAAGAATGCAAGAAAAAAAAGCAATATAGCTGTCATTTATTATGTGAATAAACAAACAGAAAAACCCACAGAAGAATTAAAAAAAAAAATAAATACTGTAAATAAATGTAATCTAATCTGCCAGGTCTTCTGCGTTTGGCCACATGTTCTCATCCACATCACACCTGATATCTTCTCTGGCAAGGCATCTTGGGAAGAATCTTTTGGTATGCCTTATCCCCCCTTAGTAATGTTCAGCTGTGATGTCTTGGCATTCAGCATCCATTGCATCCTGGATGGACGATGGTCAAAACCCTTCCATCTCCAGGCTCAGAAAAACTCCTCAGTGAGGTTGAGGAAAGTGGAGTAAGGGGCAAGGAAAATGGACATCATTCTCGAATGGGTGCCGGGCTCTGACTGCACTGGGAATGGTGGAATGCCACATTGTTGCATGTGTTCACATATATTGACAAGTGGTCTCCCACCTGTCCCCTTTCTACCTCTGGCACCAGTCTTTGGTGCAGGTCTTCTAAAATCTCACATTCATGCAGGAGTGCACTTTTCCACACAAGATCAGCCCAAAGAGCCCTCAACACCTGAGTGTGTTTCCTAGATGGGAATAAGCTGTAATTTATATATTTGCATAACATTATATATTTGCAAGCAGCTGTTTCTCATTAATGAATAAAAAATTGATATATTTGTGTTTCAAATTCCCAATATGAACAGCTGTTCATTTTGACTTTAGCCTATAAGTTAGGTTTAGAACATGATGTTATCTGTTCTGACATACAGTGTGAAAGCATATGAAAATTTGTCAGTAAAATTACATTGTTTTGGTCTTGGCTGAGGTTGTGTGTAAAAGAAGTTAAAGCATTTTAAATTTGTGCTAACCGTATGCATTTTGTGTCAAAGCAACAAGAAATGTGTTAATTGTATAGCCTACACAGACAGATGTTGTGCTAACTGCGTTAAGAGTTTAGGAAAATTGTTAAAAGTATTGAAAAAAACTGTCATAGCGATTGTAAAAAACTGTAAGTCGCTGGGGTATATTTGTAGCAATGGCCAAAAAATACATTGTATGGGTCAAAATTATTGATTTTTCTTTTATGCCAAAAATCATTAGGATATTAAGTAAAGATCATGTTT
>JAFVLL020040590.1:25000-29050 GCA_021397915.2 Tor tambroides
AAGCTGAATGTTAACTAATTATTTTGTGTTATCTTGCTGCATGGCTCGCGGCTCTATCAGACTAGTGCACATGCAGAACAGATAAGACTGCGGTGGAGAAGCAAAGACAGAGAGAGACAGTGAACGGGCGTTGTGTCTGTAATACTGGTGCCTGTGTGTTTCGGGGATGTCTCATTATTATGAATATTACACGTTAGCGTACGCAGTGTTGGGTGAGCTACTCCAGAAAATGCAGTTGGCTGAGCTACCAGCTCCTCTACAGAAGAGAAATGAGTTCAGTGAAGGCTAAATTAAGCTAAGACAGTAGCTAGTCCGACTAAAAGCTAAAAGGTAAATGTGGCTCATTTTAAAGACTCACTTTGAATTATCTACATGCTAGTGTAGCTAACTGATAAAATTAACCTTTATATACACTTACAGAAGGTACAGTGTTTATTTTATGGGTAAATGAACCAGAAATATTGATGAGTCATCTTGCCCAGACCTGTTAAAACCAAATAAAAAGTTGCAAATCATGGCTAATGGCTATTTATTTATTTATTTATTTATTTTGTATTTAAAGTATTTAATATAAGCCCCTTTTTATATTAACTACCAACATTTCTTGGTTCAATAGGGGATACATTATGTAAGTCTGAAATAATAATTAAAAAAAGTATCAGCTGTAGTTTTATCTATATGTTTATTAAAAAAGAAAAAAAAAAAGTTAATAGCACATTAGGCAGTGCAAAGTTGATGAAAGACAAAGTTTTTATAAAAGGGGTATACATTTAAAAGAGTAATAATACCTATTACTTATTTTTTTTTTATTCCACAGTGATGATACAGAACATGGTTACACGAAATATGAAATAAAAAAAATAAATACAAATAAAAAGTATAAAAATATTGTCAAGTTTATGATTTTTGCCAGTAAAAGCTATAGTTTTCATCACATGATGTTTATTTAAATATGTATTCATTTATTTACTCTGATTTACATTAGTGTTTTTGTTGTTTATTTAGATCATGTTTATTGCATTATTTTTGTGTTTAGCTGATGGTGTAGATTGTTGTGGCTTTCTGGTTTACCACCTGTATTATAGTGGTTGTCAGTATATTTTAAGCTACATAGTCGATTTTGCTAGTTTAAGTTTTCTTATAATAATAATATATCACTTGATGAAATATACAGTTATAAGTTGTAAAATATACAGCCACCATATACATGCCATCCTGTAATACTTTGTGGCAACCAATGCTTTTTGTTAAACAAGATATCCTTTACAGTGTAACTTTATTGTTTAAAAAAATGCTAAGATATTTTTATTGCTGTAAACAAAAATATTGATTCATAAAATGCTTTCTGCAGTTAATATTTAAATGGGTAAAAAGCAGTTAAAAAATATTACCAATCTAAAGTTCAGCCGGTTCTTCAGGACAACATTCAGTAACATTTGAAGACCCAAATTCTAGGACAAATGTGAAAGAAACACAGTGCAACAGTGGAAACACATATTTAGGAAGTTCTTCCAAACATTAGCATCTCATCAGGCCGTCCTCTGTGAGGATGCGAGCTGTGTTTGTCCTTGTTGAACGCACAAATGCAAAATAACACAGAGCTGACAAGTTCCCAGCACAAGCGGTCTGATTACATGAAGTCAATGGGGTTTAATGGGGCTTGAATGGGGCTGATTGCTCGCTGCACTTTTCCGCTGACTTCGCTGTCCATGAACTGCCACAAACTTTCTTATTTAAGGGCGAAATTCTGCATTTGAAATGAATCATTGGTGTGAAGTATTTTCGCATGATTCCAGGGAATCTTCGTGAGATTGCGTTGAAAGCGTCAGTGCTGCAATCAGACGTTTGTGTGGCTCAATCTCATCACACAGAAATCAAGAGGCTTTCAGGATCCGTCGTGAGAGGTGTCTGTGAGTGACTGTCGCTAATGCTCTTATTACAACCTGATCGCATTTGTACGGGATTCTAGCACATGTGCATTTTAGTACATTTAAATAGACATTGAAATGTACAATATCAGCATGTTGACAGCATCTGAGACATAAATCCTACTATGTATGTAACTACAGATGTACAAGTTATTTGAGTTTTGTTGTTGTTGTTGTTTTGTTTTTGTAATGTTAATCCTTGAAAAAAAAACATTAGAAATGAACCTCAAAATAAAGGTAAATGGGTTTCATTTGCTGTCTGCAGAGTCATAACAACAGTCACTTTATATTGTAGTTTTTGAGCTTTAATGATTAAATCCAGGTGTACAATGCTGCATATATTTGGTCACAAATACAGTAAAAAAAAAAGAAATATTGTGAAATATTATTACAGTTTAAAACAGCTGTTTTCTGTGTGAATATGTGTTAAACTGTAATTTATTTCTGTGATCTGCAGCTGTATTTTCAGCATCATTACTCCAGTCTTCAGTGTCACATGATCTTCAGAAATCATTCTAATATGCTGATTTACTGCTCAAGAAACATTTCTGATTATTATTACAGTATTTTTCAATTGCTAACAAGCGTTTATCAATACTTTAAGTACTTTTTCTAAACTCTTAACACAGGAACACACCTACATCACACAATTAGCCAAATAGTTAATTTTCTGGCCAAAACCACATTTTGTTAAAGAAATACAAACTCTACATTTCAAAATGCTGAATACCTTTTTCTACATATACTAACTCTATCAAAACACAGTAAACCTGATTCAAAACTGATTCATTCGGTCAAAACATTAGCACTAGTTTCAATCCAACAGAGACATAGAGTCAATAATAGCACAGTGACTGTTAAATACTAACAATACTAACAGTACTAACTTTACAAAAACTGCATTACTTGTCATGTTTCAGTTCTACCTGCATACAACAGACAATATAAAAATCCATTGTTTTTTGTCATTTAGCCTTCAGTTTACCTTCAACTGGAACCCATTTTATATTTTTAAGTGTGAATGTGTTCATTCTGGGCAACATACTATCTAAAACTGAATGAGTCATTACTTTATAGAATAGAATAAATAGGGTCCCCTATGCAGATATTCAATTGGATCCTTGATTGAAATTTCTTTCCAGTGGGAGGGGGTTGGATGTGGATGGTGCCCCCATGGGAGCTGATGCCAGGGATCAACAAAAATTCCAACATACATGGCCTTTGGTTACAAGCAAGCTTGTTTCCATCACAGAATAAAAAAGTAAAAACAGTAATCGTGACCTTTTTATCTGACGGTTCGGACTTCTATTATGGGAATTGCGAGTTTACATCTTGCAATTCAGACTTTATCAGAATGGTGAGATAATGCAAATTCACAATTGCAAGAAAAAAGTCAGAATTCTGAGATAAAGTCACGGTTACCCTTTACTCTATATATTCCATGACAGAAATAAGCTTTCGTAGGTTCCACATGTGTAAGGGGAAAAAACAAACAAACAAACATAAAAATATACAGTCCAGCACACATCCTTACTCCTCTCCCCTACCTCTTCTTCTCCCTTTCTCTGATCTCCTCCACCTCCTTCAACTATTCCTCTCCCTCTACCAGACATTATTATTTTTCTCTCTCTCTCTGAATCTTTGTGTTGTTCTGCATCCACAAAACCAATTCAACCAAGACATCTCTTTTACTCTGTTGTTGATGTAATGGAAAGAGCTTCAACACCTGCTATTCCTCCAACTGAGACTGGAATCAGCTATCTCTAAATATTTCAGTGATCTTAAAAATGCTTATCAGTTGTTGCAATATTTTATATAGAGAGCTTTGTTTCAATGCTTTAGAGCTGCTGTTGTAGCAGAAGTAGGAGCTTTATAGTATATTTAAGGTTTGGAACATTAGGTCTTCATTTCTGACATGCTGTGTTTAAGCATTTGTAAATAAGGCTAAAAAGATCCATGATTTTGGTTTTGGGTAAGCTTGTATGAAAAGAAAATGTAAGCATTTTAGAAACATGGTAATTGACTGAATATTGTGTGAAAACAACACAAATTGTGTTAATGGTACGGTCACAACAGACGGATGTTGTGCTAATTGTGTTTAGAGTTTTGAAAATGTGACTAG
>JAFVLL020040591.1:0-46160 GCA_021397915.2 Tor tambroides
GTATTCTTGCTGCCTCTCCCTCCTTCCCTCCCTCCCTCCTCATAATACATTCTAAATCCTAAAGCTGCTCAAAGCTCATCAGTTGACAATTAGCCCTGGGAAGACGCTGAGGCTGACACACTACCCTCAGATCTTAGACGTCTTTTGCATTGCAGTTGTACACTCCTCCATCTTTGGGTATTATTACAGCGCAAACATGAAATATGAACACTGGATCTGTGGCCTAGGGGCTCTGGAAGCTATTTATCAAGATATTATTATCGCTGTATCAGTGGGGAAGACTCGTTTAAAGGGATAGTTCACCCAAAAAATGAATTTCTTTATCATTTAGTCAGTTGTAATTCCAAACCCTTTAATTTCTTGTGTGAAACACAAAGGGAGTCATTTAGCAGAATGTTCAAGCTGCTGTATTTCTTTATAATGAAAGTGGATGAAGACCAGGGATGGCTGTGCAGCCTGGACATTCTTCCTGGTAACTGCTTTTGTGTTCCACGCAATAAAGAGAGTCATAAGGGTTTGGAATGGCATAAGGTTAAAGAGCCGTTCACACCAAGGGCGTTAATGATAACTATATTTGCGTCCACACCAACAGACTTTTACTGTGAGCATGCTACAGTTATGTCATGCTTGAGTGCTTTAATTTCATGGATTCTGATTGGCTGTCAATGTTTTTATTGTTCAGCAGTTGTACAAAAGGCCTGTTCACAACTAGGACATTAACTACTGCAATAACTAATAGAGCTGTTTAAAAAAATATCGATTTCTCGATTTTAATCGATTCTCTTACCATTTTATTACAGTATTCAAACAATAAGTGCGGTTTTGGCACTGTTTAATGTGGAGTGACAGATCGCATAGCGCTTCAGCTCAAGAGAAGCGGCAGCGCGAAGCGCACGTGAACTGATTATCTCCTCCGCTTTAATACAGCATGAAATAAACATGAATGAACATCCGAAGGTATGTTAAAAGAAAGAGTACAACTTACCGAAATCCATATCCTGTCTCATGTATTTGCTCAATTAGTGTTTCAACAGCAGAAAGATGTCAATAACAGCTTGTAAACAATGTCACGTGACATCACATTCACCTCAGAAAAAACTTATTCGGTGACCATAAACTCATTAATCAGCTAGAAAAATAAACTCTAGAAAGCATTTTGCTAAATATAGGCTATGCACCATATAACATATTCATTATAATTTTTACTAAAAAACGAATTGGAGTAGAAATATAATTATGTAATTGTAACCTTATTATTATAAAAACTTCATTGTTAATTTTAACCTTCATTAGCAGGCTAGTACCAACTGATTCTCATGTATATCTTACAGCATTAGTTGAGAGATGTTTTTCTTTTCCTTGAGAAAATTTGGCATGTAGGCCTACCATACCTGATATATATCCAGAATAATCGATATTGAATTGAATCGAATCAGAAATCAAATCGAATCAATAGCTTGTGAGTCAGAATCGAATCAAATTGAATTGTGAAATTTGTGTCAAAACCCAGCCCTAATAACTATAAAGTTTTAATAATCATTCTAATTATATGAAAATAGGGAAATACATACCCCAGCTATAACTATAACAACACATAGAAAACAGTATTGTTGGAATCACCCAACTTTAAGATGGCATATATGCAGCGCACACTTACAATAAACAGAACGTTATCATGCACTGGTGTGGACTAATATATTTATCATTATAGTTATCGTTCTTGTTGCAAACAGCCCTAAAATCTGAAAGTGATTCCAATGATATAGTTCCTCTTTGTCATTATCAGTTGAAGTGTGGACTTCCCTATTCTCATAATTAGAATGATTATTAAAACTTTTGTAGTTATCTTCATAGTTATTGCCTTTGATGTGGACAGCCTTTACGTAAATGATGACAGGATATTCATTTTTGGCAGAACTGTTCCTTTAAATCTTGTCAGGGCCCTATGAAATGTATCTGTGAGTGTTTAGTGACAGTAATAAAATATTACTGCAAAGGGAAGTCACATCTGAATCAAATTAAAACAGATGACCTTGAGGGCAGATGACGTAAATGTTGTTGCAACTACAAGGAGGGTGTTTAGATTTCATTATAAAGCTTTAGCCAAGCAGAATTAAAACAGATGTTATTGTTAAATATTATCTGTTTTGAAGGGCAATAATAATATTCCTTGTCTTTAGTATAAGTTTTCTCTATATATAAATATTATTTTCTAATTTTAATGTAAACCCAGTCTGCAGTGTCATGACCTGCATGGGAATGTAATATTAGAATAGCAACTATCATCAGCAGGGGGCAGTAACAATCATCAAAAACAGCAATTTAGCAGTCATTTTGAAGACACAAATCAAAAAATTTAAATAAAATGTTGCAAAATAACACATCCAAGTCTAATAGTCTCTTACCCTGTATATTTATTTAGAGGGCACAGTATTTTTAATTTACAGTATACCATGATACTGAACAAGTACTATATTCATGGTGTATACAAAGAATATTATAAAAAATGTCCAAAATAACATTTTAGTTCCATGGTACTTTTGACACTAATAGTGTTACTAATTTACTTAGAAAATGTGAAAACCAAAACAGCCTATGTTTATCTTTTATATAGAAATGTGTGGCTGCGCCTCAGTGTGTGCTTCAATTTAAACCAACAAAAAGCTCACAGTCATGTCTACATCAATTTCCATATAATGGTTTGTAGCAGCAGGTGGCAGTATGAGGCTGTCAATTTAGTCAAACCATCTGAAATGAAAATTTAGCATTTTGTTTGATAGGTATAAAAAGAAGAGTTGGCACATTTTTCATAGAATGCTAAAACAAAATTGCAGGTTGTCATGAAGGTGGTGTAAATAGATGCATGACAAATTCTGGTATATTTGTTCATATGGGGCTTACGTTAAAATGATCATAGAGGGATCACAGTCAATTATCCAGACTCATTGTGAATATAACCAGATATTATATATATATTATATATATATATATATATATATATATATATATATATATATATATAAAATGGTGCTTTAACCATTATTTTTTCACCAAATAATACATTGTCACTAAAACATGCACAGATGAGACTCCATGGCCTAATGATGATGGTATTCATTGCACTTGAATATTATTAGTGTCAAAGGCCTCCACACACACGTTTGGGCTCAGTGAATGATTTGAAATTGCTCATATAACAGCCTCTAACCCGAACCCAAACAGACAAAACATGACAGCAGAAAAAAATCAGGGAGCTCACATCTGCTTAAACAATGGGTCTACAGACACTCTTACTGAGGCCTTTCCTGCTAATAAATCCGAGTCAGGAGATCAAGGGTTAAGGCAAAAAGTCAAACATCACACTAAAACATCCATTATGAACCAAATGCACAAGTAGAGGAATTCAGTTCTTGTGAATTCAGGAACTCCAAGACAGTACTGTCAATACTGAAAATATATACACTACCATTCAAAGTTTTTTTTTTTTTGTTTTTTTTTGAAGAAATTAATACTTTTATTCAGCAAGGATGTGTGAAACTGATTAAAAATGACAGTAAAGACATTTATAATGTTTTTTTTAAAAAAATAAAATATATGCTGCTCCTTTTGAACTTTCTATCAAATAATGTAACAAAAATGTATCACAGTTTCCACAAAAATATTAATCAGCACAACTGTTTTCAACATTGATAATAATAATAATAATAATAAATATTTCTTGAGTAACAAATCAGCATATTAAAATGATTTCTAAAGGATCATGTGACTCTGAAGACTGGAGTAATGGATTTCA
Source organism: Tor tambroides (assembly GCA_021397915.2). Taxonomy (NCBI): domain Eukaryota; kingdom Metazoa; phylum Chordata; class Actinopteri; order Cypriniformes; family Cyprinidae; genus Tor; species Tor tambroides. Next base: position 3,794 of record JAFVLL020040591.1, read on the forward strand.
TCTGCTAACAACATTTACACAAACTGATTCATTATGACAACACTTACCCACCAGACCATCATCAAGGTAAATGTAATTAAAACGATCATGTGAGGAGTGCAACTGAAGCCACCATGGAACAAATGAAATCCCAATCACAAAAGTTTGCTATTTATATGATATTTGATGGCAATATTAGTCACATTTAAGGGAACTTTTGCTACAAACAGCTTTTTTTCTTACAGACAGTTCACTTAAGTCTTACATACATATTGAAAATATCCAACAGTAATCATTAAATAATTCATTAAAACAAATAAACAGTGCCAATCACTGATGCAATAGCCTTGCAATATACCAAGAAAGAACAAAGTCAAAAGAAGCGGGATGGAGGTGAAGTAATTGCTCTACAGAATGCACTGTTGACCAGACAGACTTCATTAGCTAATGGATCTGCCTTGCATTAATCAATTCACAATTCCAGACAGTCCTCTGAGAGACCAGACTGTCTCTATTCTCCTTTCTGATTCACTCTCTCTCTCTGTGTTACACACACACACACACACACACACACACACACACACACACACGCTTTTGTATGCCATTTCTGTCTATTCCCCATGGACAAAACCTTAATATCTTCTCACCCTCGTATTGTCTCACAACGTCTGTCTACTGTACATGTGTGAAATTAAATTCATGGAATAACTCAATTAATTAATCAAATAGGGACATGCATTTGCCAGAGAGACAGAGCTAAATTAAGACCTCAGAGATGCAAAACAATCCTCTGTATTGGAGTAACACAAGAAATATTGCACATCCAGTGTGTATTTACAGTCCACAACATTTTCAGTATTTGTACAGTGTATCTGTGCATGTACTGTCTCTGAGACTCTGCATGTCCTTGTTGGCAGATGGGGTGTCATGGCTGTATTCTACAGGGGGTCTGGACAGAGAAACCCTGAGTCTGTGGCATAACATAATGTGCCATCTGAGAAAAAGGCCCACACCATGACATTTCATCAAAAATTCATCATCTTCATACACTCAGGGGGCTTCTACTATCCCCAGGGAAAGTCTCCTATTATCATAACACTGAATATAAAAGACTGAATGAGAAGACTATATTTATGAGTTCCATTTGACTTAAACAAAGTGGAGAGAAATATATAAAATCAGATAATATAAAATTAAGAATTAACAGCAGGCTGGTGGAATCTGTTACTTTAAATAAGAGAAATTAAAATTATGAATATAATATAATATCATATAATATAATATTAATAGCAAGCTGGTGGAACCTGTCACATTAAAAAAAAAAAAAATTTAGGAAACAATTAAGAGAAAGCAAGATAAAAGCATCAGACTTATTTAATAAACTATTGCAAGCGGGTCACAATTTGATCAATTCTATAAAGCAGAAAATGATTATTTAACTTTTTTTTTTTTATTCCTCTATGGACACATAAAGCTTAAGCCTTAAAGTCTTTGTTAATTCCTTTCCGCCTGACTGTAAGTTATACAGAGTTTAATGATATTATATTAAGCCTTCCATTCTTCCTCCACATCACGTTACACAGCCGCTGACAACCATTAAACTCATTCTAAAGTTAGAGTGAGTTACATTATTACTGAATTATATCCAAGAAACTTCAACAGCTTGATTCCCACAGTAACCTTAGCTATTCATTTTCATGTTATCACTGAATACAATCCAAGAGCAAATGTGTTGCATCATCACCTACTATGACTCTATGATAGGCGTGGATTAACCTATTGTCACTTGAGTCATTCATACAAACTTGCTAATATGCTTCAACTAATGATTTTTGGTTGGATCATGCGATGAAGGAGGGTCTCAAAGGAGATCTGCATTCTTACAGGTTACAGGGTCGCCTTACAGAGCTGTAAGGTAGTGGAACAAATACTCAGTGCAACAATGAGAGAGGAGAGTGTCATGACCTCAAGTTGGTGTAGTATGTTTGTGCAGCGTATGCAACTCATTGGGCATGCACAGCTGACTAAAAAGAGAAAAAGATAAAGGGAGACATGCTTAACTGAGAGGAAACATGGTTAAATTGAATGCTTAGAAAGTAACGAAAACTCAAAGTAGCAAGTTTCACTGACTAATGTGGTCACAGAATATCCTTTTAGTTTTATATGGGCCCCAACTGTATTTCATGGTGCAAAAATATACCAGACTCTCAAAGTCTATATTTATAGGACAACTGACTAACTTTTTCAAGAAGCAATTAGATTAGAAAAGGGATTTTCCTAAGAGAGCAAATGGCTGAAGTCCTGATACAAACGGAACTATCAATATGTTCATAGTCCAATAGCCCTAGTTTTAAAAGGAAAAAAAGCAGCTTTGTCAGGCTTGTTGAATGAAGCTTGAAATAAATAGTTTCGAGGAATGATTTATATTTGAAAGCTTGAGAGAAAACACAGTCTCTCCAAAAAGAAAAAAAACTTCCTTAGAAAAACTTTCTGTGTACAGGCCATTGAATTTAGTTCAGTCAAACAAACAGGAGCAGGAAAGGTCAGAGTTCAGGAAGGGGTAGTCTTTGTTTCTTAGGTATTGTCCATGTCAACATATTCTGCCAGCACGTGAAAAACTATAGAGGTAAAAAACATTGCGACTGAAATCTGAGCTACACTTACATGCACTGCACTATATAAAAATACTTAATGATATTTCATTTCCACAGTCCACATTTTGTGTTTTAACTTGCTTTTAGCTCATGATTTGTAATTTACCTCAGAGCTGAACTTTGCTAATACGAAATCCTGAAATGGAACTACTTTACAAATTATAAACAGTCCTGAACATTCCAGGAACACTTCCCAAACTAAGCCTGTGCAAAAATTCAGTCAGTTTATGATCCTGATAGTTGTTCCAGCTGGCTGAAAACTCAAGGTAGCCCTATTACAAACAAGCAGAGACACAGTCAGAATACCAGAACAGATATGAGGACAAGCTGTCATTTAATGGAATGCATGGACCAGTTGGAAGTCATCAAGATGGGGAAAGACAGGTGAACAATTATCAAAATAGATTTGTTAAAAAAATGCAAATAAGTCAAACATACCTTACTATGTTGCATTCAACTTCTGGATTTATATTCACTTAAAGTGAATATGCTGTAATACATTTGGACAGAAACCTTGTAGTCAAATTCTTATCTCTCCACTATAGCATGAATTATGGTTAGCCAATCCATCAAAATCTGTCACTCTTGAAAAAATATGCTGGTCTGATCTTACTGCAGAGTAGAAGAGAATACAACATGATCATTGAAACTCTGTCTCTGCATGTTTATAACTGCTGCTTACATGAGGCGAGTTTCCATTTGAAAAACATTACATCATTTCAAGTACTTTTCGTGTAAACAGCAATTAAAAGGATCAGAAAGCATTTTACATTTTTGTGGTGTTATATTCAGTCATATCCATGAAAAAAAAAGTTTTTTAATCAGCTTAATATCTAATCTGAATGACCTGTTTTCTGGGAGAAAACAGGAAAGGAAAGCTTTGTTTTTTCTTAATGTAGAGAAAAAATTAATTTGATGTAATTGTCTGTTAGAGTACTGGTGATTTAAGTAGCCTACATAAAATTGTTATATATGAAGAACATTGGGTTTTAGCTTAGTGATTTAACACTGAAAATCTAGTCTGTTCTGGCTTGTCTGGTGCTCTCTGCTGTGTCTTAAGTGTGTAAAAATGTCCTGAGTAAAACTTTTACTGGAAAACCTGCACCACCTAAAGGCATCCTGTCCTGATGTTTACAATTAAGCACATGTCTAGTACTTGTTAAAGGAAGATGAGTAAATCCTCAAGTTTGTACTAGGTCTCAGCAAATTTCTGGAGTTGGAATTCAAATTCCATGTGAGCCAGCCTTAGAAACAACTCTGATTTGCACTAGATTTTACTACTTACCAGCATTCCCAATGTAATTAGCCCTGGATTAGTGTATGAATATACTGAGTTTTTCATAAAATGGCTCATAATTTCTTAAGTACAATAATCACTGAACAAACTGTGGTTGTATGTATATGAGCCACGCACCTCACGATACTTTTACGACAGTGTCAACAGAAGTAACCATGACAACAGGTAGAGAATGCTTTCCGACAGAAAATGGCGACTTACACATGAGGACGTGAAGTAAGAAGTACTCGTCAATGACATTTAAGTCATTACTTCTGTTATATTTCTAGGCTCCGTTTCACTCTTATTTTGGATTTAATGTGTATACCGTCTCGCTAGGAGGCATCATAGAAAAGCGATGAGTGGATCTGTGATTCAAGGGAAGGTTGCTAAACTGTTGAGCAGGCAGAACGGAAAACCCGTACTGAGACCCATCAAACCTCTGGCGCTCAAGAATGAAGTCGCCAGCCGCAAGCTGAAGAAAGGAGGTTAGGACTTTTTCCATTTAAAATGTATGTGAATGTATGTGCATTTAGTTTTTTGGTCTCTTCTACTGGCCTGATTTAGATCGAAACTGTTAAGGAATTTACCTTACGTTTTGATTATTCACCTACATTGCCTATTTATTCTTTTTCGATGTGTTGAATGTATGGGATATTTTAATGCACATTTGTGAAATATTACGTATAATATTTGTAAATACAGTGTAGGGCTGGGCGATTTATCTCATGCAATATGCATGCGCATCTCGTCAGTAAAACCGGCTCCTTGATTAGCGGTAAATCCCCATCACCTGTTTTCAAATGGAGCGGCATTTAATACACGGAGCCGTAGTTCACTGAGAAGGAGTGCAATCTCGCGTTCATTATCGAAGGCGATTCATCTGCGATAATGAACGCGATATTGCGTAGCTTCTCAGTGAACTACGGCTCCGTGTATTAAATGCCGCTCCATTTGAAAACAGGTGATGGGGATTTACCGCTAATCAAGGAGCCGGTTTTACTGACGAGATGCGCATGCATATTGCATGAGATAAATCGCCCAGCCCTAATACAGTGTAAAGGTTCTCTGTTTAGCCTTTAAAGGTCTTACGTATAAAATATTATTACTTATCTAAATGGAACAGTTACAAAATCTAAAAAAATGTCTGTCATATTTGATACGTCAGGCTTTTAGAACCCAAGTAGTATGATATAGTGAGACTACATAACACACATTCGAGGAGGAAAAACAGCAGGTTAGTTTTATTCAAAGGCCCAATCTGAGCAAGTACATATAATTTGATGTATTTGTTATTGTCTATATGGCCAAAAAGAAAGAAAAATGTGATAGCTTCTAATGAAAATCAGTGAAATTTGATTATGATCAAGGCTCGGTAGTTTTAATTGTGGGGGACAAAATATATAATGCAATGCAATGCAATACAGCTGGAGTAATGTACAAATATGTCTTCAGTCCAGTGAATGTTCATCTTGAAATATTAATAACAGGATAAAAGTTATTACATTTTGTTTATATAAATTGTTCAAGATTTCATAGCAAAATGATGTGTGCTATCATCTGAAATCGGACATTTTTAGAATTAGTAAAAGGCCTTTTACTTGCTAAAATCAGGCATGTAGTAGATTGTGTAGAACATGTTTTCCAGCAAAGTTTTGGTCATGTTAATAATTTATCCCTTAGAATTTCATATATCAAATATAATTTAGAAGGCTTTATATGGTTGGTTAAATATTGCGCTTGCTAGAAAACAATCTCAGATTTACAGTCAGCTGTAGCTCAATTAAATAACAATTAAATAAACAATTAAGCATAAAGATACATTTAGCACTTATACATTCATTAAAAGTACCTTGGTGCCACTCAGTCTCCATTTTAAAAGTAACTGATTGGCTAAACTAAAATTATGTGCATGTACTAAAATGATTTTTGCTTTTCTAAATGGGACAGGAAATACAAGTGATTGTAACTTTCTTTTTAAGGCAGCATCGAAGACCTGTCGTAATGCACTGTTTTGCTAAACTCTTACATGGTGATACACACTCTTTGTTACAGAGGCCACCTGTGTAACGGAAATGTCATTGCTGATGGCTTGCTGGAAACTGAACGACTTCAACAACTCAGTCTGCTCCAAAGAAGTCTCAGCCTTCTACACATGTGTTGAAAAGGTAAATCACAGTCCTCGGGAAATCCTCTGTAAAACTGCCTACTGATAGCTGACAGCACTTTAACATCCTTAATAAACATGGTTTTGATGAATACATGGGAATGGGTAATTAGGATGAACAACCAGATAGATTTTTTTTCTGCCATTTCCTGATTATGGCGAACACACTTCCCACTTTGCAATGCAGTTTCCTGCTAGAACTTTAGTCTTTATTTTTCTTCCCTCATCTGTTGCTTCCGTGTTTATGGCATCCTCATGCATCTAGAGAGATCATGTTTAGTGTCTGCTTGAAAGCTGGTTGGCTTATCTTAAAGCCTTTGAATAGGAATAAAGTGCATGCAATAGTTATTTTTTATTTAAGATTGTTTCCTAATTTCACTTCTTACAGGCGCAGAACAACGCCACAGGAAAGCAGGGAACCCAGGGTCGACTTTTGCCTAAAGAAGCCAACACCTTATTAAAACGATTTCCCAACCTGAGCAGTGAGATCTAGGACCAGTAACACAGATTAGTCAAAGAATGGACACTTTTATTATCTGAGCTGTGTAGATTGGGACTTTAGTCTGAGTGTATGACCAGGCCAGGCAGTTCATGAGAACAGGGTGTGGAAAGGATTTCTAAAAAAAAAAATCAATGAGGCTGTCACTGGGACTCAAACTCTGCCAAAAGGACATCAGCGGATGCTCACAAAGCAAATGAACTGCATTCGCAAGGGTTTGAAGGCACATTTGGTGATTACTACATTACTGCACTTCTGTAGGTCATCTCATTAGAGCAGTACAAAGGAACAAACACTGGCTCCTTCACACACTTAAAGGGATAGTTCACACAATAATGAAAATCTGTCACTCTTTACTCATCTTCATGTCGTCTTTTGTGTTCAACAGAGGAAAGAAATGAATACAGGTTCGTAATGATGTGAGGGTGAGTAAATGATGATAGACTTTTCATTTTTGGGTGAAATGTCCCATTTAATAATTTTGTCATTTGTGTTATTGATGTTTGACTATACCAATGTTACTTCTCAGATAATCTGAATGTTATCGTATTGGTTTTTGGTATTACTTTTCTAAACCTCCGCTACGTAACTGAGCTGTGACCCTGGAGTTTATTTATTTTACAAATTTTCTTCCTGTTTTGTGCTGTGTCCACAATATAATTAGTCTCAGCCATTTTCAATTATCAGAAAATGGAGATCAAGGGAGAAGTACTCAGTGCCGGATCACGTTACATGCCAGAACACAGTGTATTGAATTTGACCATGAGAGCTCTGCAATAAAGACAGAAATAACTCATTATTAAACATATTAACTTACAAACAATTCACTTTCTGTTCAGATGTTATTTTTCATGTTTGATTTGATTTGAAATGCTGTTAAACATTGTGACCATGAATTGGTTTAGTTCCCTTAATGCAATTTAACCATGGCCATCCTGTGATAACACTGCCCACCATTTCCTTAGGCTGATTATCTACAGTTGTCTGCAGCGTAATGTGTTTAGACCCCAAAGGAAATGCTGTCTGCCTTAAGCCTAAACTTTGCTCAATCACAACATTGTAAATTTGCACAGTTGTCAACACCACAAACTTCAAAAATGGACAGCCCAGAATAGTTTAGGATAAGACTAAAAGAGCTACACCAGGAAGGTGCTACTATGTCAATGCTTTCCAGATTTCATTTAAAATACTTTATGGTGACTGCAGTGATGGCCTTTGACATCAACCTGTTATATTTACTAGGCATTTGATGTTATATACAGTAAGCCATTCCAGTCTCCAGGTCCTTAAGCATGTGTATATAAACCAGATTAACACCCCAGAACAGAGTCTGGATGAATGCCAAGCAATGCAGCCACACCTCTGGGCATCAGATAAGAGAAAGCAAACGTTTGTTTTTATGGCTCCTTGATGCCTGATAAAATCTAAAAATTATTACATTTTAAGTATGACGTCATCTTTGTGAATGACGTAAAACGCAGATCCACCTCTTAGCAAGATTAGAAAACGTGTTCTCTTTGTGTGTGAAGACCAACTCAATTCTGGACACAAACTGATCCTATAGATGAAAGAATTTAAGTATAGGAGAATTATGTTTATCATATGAGTAATGTGTAGTTGTGCTCAGGTTAAAAGGAGGCTTTGATCTTTTATTAAATTATGAGTAAGTGATTCAGGTATTGTTAAATTCTATTGAAGATGTATGAAAGGTGAACAGTGTGGAATGAGGTGCATTCAAGTGTCTGTGTACACAGGTGAACAATGCAAGACAAGATGAGCTCAGCCACCTGTGTATTGAGGCTCTTGGTTTTCATATGATATTCATAAAACCCAAGATATTTAAAAGATTGTCCTGTGGTTAATAGTATCCACCTTATCAACGCATGCCCTTTCGTCGGGGTCCTCTCTATTGCTGCTGTCCTTCGTTTCTCTATCGGTGTCTACGGCGAGGTATGTAAACGCAGTTTTTTGCTTTACTTACATATGTGTTCCTAGTCAGCTAACAAACAGTCATCTGGCTGTGATTTATCTTGAAAAAATTACGAAGAACTCCTGACGTGATTCTGGGGTTTTAGTGGAGAGGAGTTCAGACAGTGGCAAAAAAGCTGGTTTATAAGTTAAATGTGTAAAAAAAAAAAAAAAAAATTCAAAACTCTACTGGGCTATAAAAAAAATTCCACTCTACATTTTTCTTCTTCTAAATGATGGAATGGAAGTCGACACGGAAATGAATTGTGATCTCGCATGTTATGACGCTTTGACGCACTAACTGTGTGTGACATTACCGCTTTGTATGACGTGAAAGTGTGGTAATTATCTTGTACAGTCATTGTTAATTTTTGTGGCTGAGGCGTACTTTGCCCCGAATACATTTCAGCTCTTTAAAGGATCTAAATAATAACGAGACAATGAGAGTCATGCATGTGCATATTGAATCCGTTTCCATAATATCTTGAGTTATTTATATTTTTATTTATTATATTTCTTCTTGACCAAAGAAGAAGAAGAAGAAGAAGAAAAAAACATTAACCCAGCCTAAGTTGGTTTGCTGTTTTAAAATGTGCTTCAGCTGTTCTGCTGTAGCTCTCCTAGCCTGAGAAGCTGAAAAGTGGCCAGCAGATCAGGCTGATTTAAGATGTTTCAGCAGTGATATATTAATAAAATAAACAAAACATTAATGAAAATAGCAGGACATAACATAATACTCCCTAACTACATTGGGAAAATATACCTACGAAGCCTTACGTATCATGTGCTGGATAAGTACATCAGAAAACCAAAGCTTAACCCAGTTGTCTTTGAATCATTTCAGATTTTGGTATTAGAGTCAGGCTTTGTAATATTGTCAAGAATATCTAAAATAAAAAATTAAAACATGCTTTCAGTTAAATGTAGTGTTTTTTCTTGAAAATGTTTTTAGATCTGTTGTACAAAAAACAAGGAGCACAGGGGAGTGTAGTTTATTAGGACAATAGGACAGTTAACGTGTGCTTGTTTTTGTCTTTGTTACTTAAGTCTGAGTATCTTGTATTGTATCTTATTTGTACTTAATCCTTGCTGAAGGGAACATGCATCACACTTTACTCTCATCCAGACTACACTACAAGCGAACGGTGGGGCGAGACGTTTGCAGTGTAGTCAGGTTGAGAGAAAAGCATGATGCTTGTTCCCTTCATCATACCCAGATCACACAGTAGCACTTACGTAATGGCTTTATGGTCATGAAAGTGTTCTTTGATCTCAGCTGAAGCACTGCTAAAGCAAAGCTGCTCTACACTGTTAACTCGTGTCTTTATGTGACATTTCCACATCGTAAAGCAACGGATACCTTTGATAACCTTCCTCCAGGGAGAAAACCTCTGACCAAGGCTTGCAGCTGGTTACTGGGATCAAAACAAACCAAATGGTATAAACTAAAAATAAGGCTTGTATCCCATTAAATCATGACATTTTAAGTCATAATTAATGCCTAGTTGTTATTCTTATTATTTAATTAATTTATTTGTCATACCTTTACAAAAAGTATCATGGTAAAGTGATAGCATCACGCTGTAATACCATGGTTCTTTCGTGTGTATCATAAAACATTTACATTTAAGCATTTAGCAGACCAACGTTTACATTTAAGCATTTTTTTCCCAAAGCCACGTATAATAGAAGAGCATAAGCAATTTGTCACAGAGCCAAAAATATTCAATGCCATGTTCATTAGAATGCTATAGGAAAAGTAGAGAAAGTTCAGAAAGAAGTTCTTGAAAGTTGTGATGGTGTCAGCAGTTCATTCCACCAGAGAGGAACAGAAAGGGTGAAGGTTTTGGAAGGTGACTTCATGCCTAATTATGAAGGAACAACAAGGCACCACTCAGAGACTGTAGGCCAGAGGGAACAAAATACCAATACCAAATGCTTACCCATTCATTTACCATGGCATTTGAATGTTTTTTCAGGGTTTTTCAAAGAATACCACGGTACATGGCCAAAAAACTACATTTTCATGGTACTTTTAGTACATTTGTGTTAGTGAAAGAACTGAACTGACTGTTCTGTTTTGTCTTCATAGGCAGGACGAAGCACTGTGTACCTGAATACACTGCAGAGCTCAGGTAGGCACTCATTGCATTTACAAGTCTATATATATATATATATATATATATATATATATATATGTTTTGTTTTTACTATTCTTAAAGGTTAAATAAAGGTGCAAGCTGGAATCCTTTCTTTTTAATGAGAATTGGCGATATACCAGCATCCCATTTGCTTGGGAAATTAAATTATGCCACCTAATCACTGGTAGCGGCTGAAATGTCACAGTATTTTGTTCTTGTAAAGAGCATCTCTTTCAATGCCAAAACCCACATCCCTGCTTGGCACTATATCTAATACAACATTAACCGATGCAAAACCACTCGGCTGTCAAGAGATACATTCGTCGATGGTTCCCTACGGCAGAGTTAAAGAAATACTCAACCGCAACAATTGCTCCTCAGACAAGATTGCTATGGCGCAAAACGCAATATTCAATGTGCTTGTAATATGAGTGAAGCACAAACACTTACTGATGACAGTGAATGGATGTGAAACAACTGTGGCTTTGATGGGCTTTGAGGAATAGCTAATTTGAGATCGAAACCCCCGCTGTTTTTACTTATTACACGTGTCATATTCATATTCTGTGAACTTTAATACTTTCCTTGTCTTCCAAGCCTGGACAGGTTTGTGCGCTGACATCCTTAGGGCAGGATGCTGAAATATACTCAACCTTCCCACAGAACCGTCAACCTACTCCCAGTTCATGCTGGGGCAGTGTGAGATTCCTCTATGATTGCCTCATCTGTAGACTTATTTTACTCAGACCAGCAGTCTACGCTGTTAAACCTCTTATATTTAGTCTCTTGTGGTACCACCAGGAGTCTTGTTGGTGGTCTTTATCGTGCTCTATAACCGTAACACCATGGAAAATATGACTGGAAATCTACCCTGATGCTATTTCAGCAAATTACTTGTTGGTGCAAGCAATGGTGTTTTATTATCAACTACATATATATATATATATATATATATATGAATGAATGAACAGTGGTATACCTATATATATATATATATATATATATATATATATATATATATATATATAGAGAGAGAGAGAGAGACAGACATGTGAACAATGGTATACCATTTATTACCTGAAATTTTTTTTAATTTTTTTTTTTTTTATTGGATATATTATTAAATATTATTGATATCATAATTATTAGATTTTGAACAGGTTTTTGGTTTGATAGATTGTTAGTTACCCATGACATTGTCTTCTGCTCCCTCTGCCTGATTTAAATCAAGCCAATCATAATGGATGGAGGTTTAAAAATGGCTCACATTGGAAATCCAATACTGTTCTCTGATGATAAACATGCTGTTTAATAAGATAGGGAATGATACTGTGTGAGGTTTTTTTCAGTATATTGTTTACAGTTATATTTGGAATAATGTAGACAGAAGAGGAGAGTATAATAGAGTTTCAATGATACTTCAGCTCCAATATGCTTATCTTGACCATCAGTCTTTAAGTGCAGTCGTCGCAGCTCAATAAATCTATGCTAAAGCAATCTACCCAAGCAAAGACAGGGTTAGGCTATGTATCCGCTGGGTGTAGATTCGTATACGCATACAGGTGTAAATACTTTTCTGGCGTTACCTCTGCAAGAATTTTGACCTATAATGCTCCAGGTGTGAGATGGTCTCAACTCTTTCTCCCTGAGGGTTTAGCACCTGCTTCTAAAGAGAGACTAGGTTGGCCTCTGTTTGATCCTGCACAACACTATCTGATAGCAGACCCATAAATTCTCAGGCACTTTGAGTGAGGTTTCTAACATTTATTTGTGCTGGATAAGGTTCCCGTTGGTAAAACTGTTGTTACTTGCCTCCACAAATGTTGGATTTAATCTGAAATTATATGTGCTCTGCTTCTCAGTAAACCTCTAATTGCCTTAAAGAGGGTCTTCTATGTGTATTCTTTAAAACCTAATTTCATTCCCTTTTATAAATGCCTCCAAAGCACCCAGTGAAGTGACTACTTCTATTTAAATATCCATCTGCTGTCTAGGTGGATGGATTTAACAACTGTCTCTTGATTGCACTTGGACAGTGGGCACAAAGCCCAGAATTTTCTCTTTTTCTAGTCACATTTCCAGAAATGAAATAAAGGACAGACTGACAGCAGATGCGGAACAGCAAAAGAATGTTACTACTAAGTTATGAATCGCTGTATTAAATGATAGTTTAAATGCTTACAAATAAATTTAACAGTAAAGCATGAGATTGGATTATCGTCATTACTGTGTTTCTGGCCGTCTGCTGCAACCCATAAAATTTATTAGAGAATGCTTTCTCACAAGATATTTATCTAGATCGTGTAATTTGCTCACTGTGGCCCAAAGTCACAATATTTCTGTTTAATTTAATGGCTTTGATTAGAATCATTTGGAAGAAGGATCTTCCTGATTATTTGACTTACGGATGAAAGCAAGCAAAAGTACACTGGTAATCAGAATCATTCAATAATGTTAATTAGTTTGAAAATATACTGAGTGTATCCTTGTACCTAAACAACTCACACACTCACACACACACACACACACACACACACACACACACATAGACAAGACACTTGTTTTTATATAATGCTAAACCTCTAAAAGAAAATATTTTCATTAAAAAAAGTGTAAAAAATGATTTAAAAAGATGTAAATATATAATATAATATTTTTATAATACTATATATAATCTAATAATAAAAATAATATATATAATAACATATTTTAATAAATAACATATATATATGATAGAAAATAATACATAATATATTTATATTTACAATATTTTATTTTAAATATTATTACATTATTTTATATTATTTATATTATTTTATTTTAGTTTTATTAGTATTATTATGCAAACACACACACACACACACACTCACACATATTGTATAACACAGGTTTGGATGTGTGACCCATCATAGCGGGTCTTGCTGTTCCAGAAGTGCAGTAAGCCATCATTAGTGTCTCACACTGCTGTCCTCACCCTCTGCATCAAGAGGAAGCACAATAGGGATTTTCAGTGATAGAGAAAAAGTTAAAAAATAAGAAAGAAAATAAGACCACCTTAGGTTTACAGAACTGCACCTTCAAGTTAACACAAGGTCATTTTAGGACATGCTTTTGCATTTTTTTCATGCCAAGAATTTTAAAATGAGTTGACCTTTATTTGCCACTGCATTAAAATGTTCAGTTTTGCTCCGTCAAGGGCATACTCTTATAAATGACATGCTTAATTTTACTTATATCTTTGTGTGTGTGTGTGTGTGTGTGTGTGTGTTTACCTTAGGTTCTCTGTCCTGCTCTGAGGGCTTCACTGAACTGGGTTATTACAATGGATCTGTGTCTCAGACAGATTCCGGCTCTTCCTGTCTAAAATGGACTGACTTTCCAGATTACATGCTGCAGTACCCCAACCGTGGACTGGGCAACCACAACCACTGTAGAAATCCTGACCGTGAATCCAATCCCTGGTGCTTTTTCAGACAGAAGTCAGGAGCCATCGGATGGGCATACTGCGACTGCCACCAGGGTGAGCCCTCCTTTGTTTCACATTTGGACATATTTTACAAAGGTTCAATTTTTTATTTTAATAGCTTTTTTGTATTACTTTGAGCTTTGAGGAGAAGTGAGTTCAAAGTGAAAAAAGCCATTTACAAAACAGCCAACACATGCTTGAAAACAATAAGTGTTTCTTTGCAAAAATGTCGCTTTAGGTTGTTTCTTCAAAATTTTGAGGAGGCCAGTTATTGTTTCAGAGAGTCTAGTGTGACTAACCTGATATATACTGACTAAGTTAGGATTAGTTAAATTATGCACTAAATATCTTATAGAGATATCAAGTGCACCCACAGGCTGGTACATTTTACAAAAGCGTAGGCTAATTCTTTGAATGTTTAAATATTATTATTTGCAAATTATTCACCATTATGACCAAAACATGCCTTTCTGGAGCTAATAAAGCCTAAATATATTTATTTATTTTATTTGTTTTTGGTTAATTTTTTTTATAGAGACAGTACGGAAACATAATCTTAGTGGAAAGACTAAAAATATGCATTGTACATATAGATAGAAGCACGTGCTAAGTTGTATCTTAGCTTCCTAGAAAGGCTTTAAACTAAAACATTAAATGCTACACATTGTAAACTCTTAGATATATATTATAGACTTTAAATAGGGACAGAATGTTCAAAAATGGAATGGAATGTTCAAAAATGCAGAAAAAAGAATGGAAAAAAAAAATTGGGGGTTGTAGGCTTGGTTGTAGGTGGCTCTAGTCTAGCTTCATTTGACCTAAAAAAGTTCCTACTTTACCGTGGTGTTTGTGTTTATTAAGTGAATGTGTCCTGGTGAGTTTTTGTGTCATAACTGTCATATTAGTGTAGGTGTTGTTGTTCAGAAACTGAGTGACGTTTATTACTGCAGTCACAGCGCACAGCCACAGTCTGTCTGTCAGTGAGCTAACAGCAGTCAAGGATTCACTCTGTCTTTTCTTTTTATTGTCCTCTATTCATCTTCCCCCCTCTATGCGTTTGTTGTCTAATAATCAATCAGACTCACATCACTCATGCACATTTGTTACTCCTATTAGGAAAGTGTCTGTTCAGTCTCTGGATCGCTTTATGCTGGTCTGTCATCACCTGGTTGTTTCTGTGGTTCAGTACTGAGCTGGTGTTGAAATCTGTTTGCCTTATCTCTGTGAGCTGTGATTATCTCTGTCTGCCTCTCCTCTTCTTTTCCTTTCTTTGTAATAACATTAAACATGGTTACAGACTTAAACAATTAGAGTGTGCATTTAAATTCATGTCTGTATGAGTATGACGTGTGGCAACAAGATGATAATTTGCAAGACACTGAGTGTTTCTAATGAGATCGTTCTGTACTAATTATAGAGAGCTGATTCACAGAGTCTGTAAATGTAAATGGGGGAGACAGGGGTAAGCTGTGCCACTTTTACTTAAGTTGTCCTCTATTCAAGGAGAAAGAAGATGGAGGTAAAACCTAATTTCATTTCAGGATGTCTGCTCTCTGTTGTAATGAAAGAAGACAGCATCTGCAACATAAGACTATAAAAATGGGATTTCTCAAAGAATAAAAAGTTGAGAAACATAAATCAGCCAATAAACTAACTATATATAGTATAATATAATATAATATAAGTAAGGAATAATTGACAACGGGCCGTTGAATTATTAGAAAAATAATGCACACCTGAGGTGGTGACGCAGCCACAAAGCGAAGCAGAGTATAATATAATATAATATAATATAATGTAATATAATCATGTTAGAATGTTAAAATTGATGGAGAGAATGGGATAAGAAAAAATATAAATAATACAAATATTATTTTATAATAAAATGCATTATAAAAATTTTATGTGTGTGTATATATATATATATATATATATATATATATATATATATATATATATATATATACATATACTTACTGTTAATTTAACTATTACTACCATTTACTATATATTTATATAATATATTTATTTATTAAAGTTTTGTTACACATTATCATTTCCAAATCACTGAATATGTTTATTCTGCATCTTTTCCTCCAGGTGAGGCGCGATTGGTGGGGGGTTCGTCTAATAAGAGTGGTCGTCTTGAGGTGTACCTGAATGGCCAATGGGGAGCAGTGTGTGACACCCACCTGACTGATCGAGATGCCAGTGTGATCTGTAGACAACTGAGGCTCGGGTATAAGCTGCAAACTCTATTCATTATCAGCTAGAGGCTCTGTACTGATTAACACCCAGAATGTGCTGTCATTTAATTACCTGCTAACTCGCAACAGTGAAATCGGCACTGCGCTTCGGCATTCCTATTTTGGACCCGGTTCTGGTCTCTTTCACTTTGAACGTCTTGGCTGCCATGGCAATGAAGATTCTCTGCTGAAGTGCCGGAGCAGGAAATATATCTCCGGTGACTGTAACCATGGAAATGAGGCTGGAGTGGTGTGTGCAGTACCTGAGGGTAAGTTTGTTTTATTTGAGTGTGGTTATTATTATTTTAGCCTTGAGTGTCACATTATCCCTCTGAAATCATTCTAATATGATGATTTGCTGCTCAAGAAACTTTTTTATTTTGGTGTTTTAGACTGAATAAAGTTGAACTGCATAGATACATTTTTTCAGGATTCTTTGATGAACAAAAAGAATAGAATTTATTTGAAATAGTAATCATTTAGAACATTATAAATGTCTTTACTGTCAATTTTGATCAATTAAGTGCATCCTTGCTGAAAAAAGTATTAATTAAAAAAAAAATAGTGACCCCAAACTGATGAACAATATATATTTTTCAACACAAATTACTTACTCACATTACATTACATACTTAATAACTTTGGCTTACATTTATATACACTGCCATTCAAAAGTTTGGGATCAGTAAGATTTTTCATGTATTTTAATGGAGTCTCTTATGCTCATCAAGGCTGTATTTATTTGATCAAAAATACAGAAAATTCTAATATTGGTTTCCTATTTTAATATACTTTAAATTATAATTTATTTCTGCGATGCAGCACTGAATATTCATCAGCCATTACTCCAGTCATCAGAGTCGCATGATCCTTCAGAAATCATTCTAATATGCTGATTTATTATCAGTGTTGAAACTGTTGTGCTGCTTAATATTTTTTGGAACCTGTGATACTTGTTTCTTTGATTCTTTGATGAATAAAAAGTTAAAAAGGACAGCATTTATTCAAAATAGGAATCTTTTCTAACAATACAAGTCTTTAATTTTTATCCGAGGTACACATGCTGAATCCTTGCTGAATAAAAGTATTAATTTCTTTAAAAAAAAGAAAGAAAAAAATTACGGACCCCAAACTTTTGAATAGTAGTGTATATTGTAACACTAAATTTCTATTTTAAATAAACAGTTCTTTTTAACTTTTTATTTATTAAAGAAAAAAGCATCGCAGGTCCGAAAATTTGTTAAGCAGCACTGTTTCCAATGCTGATAATAAATCAGTATATTGGAATGGTTTCTGAAGGATCATGTGACACTGATGACTGGAGTAATGATGCTGAAAATTCAGCTTTGCTTCACATGAATAAACTAGATTTTATTTTTGATCAAATAGATACAGCCTTGATGAACATTGAAGAACAAGAAACTTCTTTAAAAACACATTAAAAATCTTACTGATCCCAAACTTTTGAACAGCAGTGTATGTATACTTATATAACAGAAATGCAAGTTAGAAAAAGTTATCTTTGTCGCATGCTCTCAATTTCATTTCTCAGAGTCACAGTTCGTAAAGCAACAGCTGAGCTTCCTGTGTCTGCTGATCATACTCTTATAACTATATTTTCAATGGTGTTATAGTGTGGAAAGGCCTTCTGTGAAGCTAAATGAAGACAGAATTCATGAGAGACGGAAGTAGGGTCATAAACAGTGTGCCTGTTGTAATGGGACGGTTTGCTAGAACAGGGTCAGGTATATTTAGAGAGAGCTGTGAATTATTCACACAGAAACATTAGGAAGGAGAAAGCAATCTGAGAGCTCTGAGTCCTTACACATGTCCCCATCCTTATGCTTTAAAGCATTATGCCATATGTGGGAGACCTATGTCTTGTAAAAGGGATTCCCTACTGAAGCATATAGAAGGGTTTTAAGCTTCTGCTCTCAAGACTTGTAAAATGTTACACTGATTATTTTATCCTGTGCATACTCCACTGCAGTGAATAAAAGAATTGATTGAGCTTTTGTTTTGTTTAGGCAATGGTGCCCCCCTGAGGCTCGTGGGAGGCCTTGAAGATTTCGAGGGACGTGTGGAGGTGTACCATAACGGGAGGTGGGGTACTATCTGTGATGATGAATGGGATGATATTGATGCTGAAGTGGTTTGCCGACAGTTGGGACTGGGGTAAGAAATCTGTCATCATACGTATCTTATTTTGCACATTTTTTGATGCCAAGGACCTCCAAATATTAGCTGTGTATACATTTATACTGTGTAAGAAAAAAAGTTGGTTTTTTCATGGAAAAAAAAAACTGATGAAATATTTGATTTTAGACCAAAAAGAATAAAACTGTAGTAATATCAAATTCAATAAATGTGTTGTGGCTCTCCATTTGAAAAACCCTTGTCTTATAGCATCAGTACAAGGATCTAATTCAGTGTCTTCTAATGTTGCTTGAAAGCTTTTGTATCATCATCAGGATGTTACTGAGCTGTTTTTTCTTTAGCATCATTTAGAAACGCTTTGCACAAATGATTCATTTAAAAGCATTTACAAGAGCTGAGAGACACTGATGATGTCATGCACAAATCAGTGCTCCCTATCATAACTGTCCTTTTTGCACAAACACGCACACTTGCAGAGCGAGTGAACTTTATTAATATAGATGAAAGGGGGAAAGGGAAAGGGAAGTGGTGTGTGGCCAAGTATGGTGACCCATACTCGGAATTTGTGCTCTGCATTTAACCCATCCAAGTGCACGCACACAGTAGTGAACATACACCCGGAGCAGTGGATGGATGGAGTGTATGAATGATTGATGGGGTGCAGGGATTCACTCCATGAATCTGCAGTAGGATAGAAAGCAACTGATTTTACCCTTCACCATCCGTGTAACATACACTTTTCGGTATATCAGTCCTCTTCTGTACATCAGTAATGATGATTTTGAGTAGTTTTGCAATGTAAGTATCATTACAAAGTTATATACCATATGCCTTTATATCTCTCTTCCTCCTTGTTATGATCTTAAATTTACACTACAATTCAAAATATTGGAGTCAGTAAGATTTTTATTATTTTAAAAGAAGTTAATACTTTTATTCAGCAAGGATGCATTAAATTGAACTTTTTATTCATCACAGAACCCTCTAATAAAATGTATCATGGTTTCCTTGAACTGTTCTCAACATTGATAATAATAATAAGAAGAAATGTTTTTGAGCACCAAATTAGCATATTAAAATTATTTATGAAGGATCATGTGACACTGAAGACTGGAGTAATGAAAATTTACTCAAATAAATGCAGCCTTGGTGAGTGTAAGAAATGCTTTCAAAACTTTTTCCAACCCCAAACTTTCGATATGGGATTGAATCACAGACGTGTTTGTTTTCAGTGGTGTACCAAAGGCGTGGACATGGGCGCACTTTGGGCAGGGCACTGGGCCTATCATGCTGGATGGAGTGCACTGCACAGGAAATGAGTTGTCTCTGGAGGAATGCCCTCATGCGCCCTGGGGCCAACACAACTGTGATCACGTGGAGGATGCTGGAGTCTCGTGCAACCCATTTACAGGTGAAGATGACAGTGTCAGACTGTGACACAAGCTGTGTCAACTTTGATAACACATTTACTTCCAGGACCAAAAACTCTTTTACTTTTACCAATTTATTTGTGTGTATAAGTGCGTTGATTAAACTGTTGTAGATGGAGTGTTGCGTCTAGTAGGAGCTGATAGCCCATGGGAAGGACGTCTTGAGGTTTATCACGCTGGAGAATGGGGCACAGTGTGTGATGACAACTGGACCGGACGTCACGCCCAGGTGGTGTGCCGACAGCTGGGTTATCGGTAAGCTATGTGTTTGGCCTGGCTGATAACATAATTCTTGAATGTAAGCATATAATGTGCTACTTTGAAGTAATTAAAATCAGTACATGTCAAGTTTGATTTTGTTTTTTTTGTTTCATTGAGTTACTGCAATGCTGGTATTTGTCCAACAGAGGGCTAGCTGAGGTGGCTCCAGATGGGATGTATGGAGAGGGTACAGGGTTGATCCTGCTGGATGAGGTGACATGTGAAGGGGGAGAGAGCTCTCTGCTGGACTGTGCTCATGGTCAGTGGGGGCAGCATGACTGCTCTCACAGTGAGGATGTGGGCATACGCTGTGAAAGAGAAGGACAGAACAATGAGATCCCTGAAGTAGCTCCTGTCACAGGTATGTAAACTCAATGTAAAACTTTTATTAACCTTATCATCATCAAGAGTAACACAATATCCAAACCAGATGTTAAGCAAACTTATATGTATCTTATAAAAAAAACATTGTAAATTGATGAATATGATTAGGACATGGTGTAGAAATTATTGCACATATCAGAAAGTTATTTGTTGCTCTATGACAAACAGCAAATCTTTAACGTAATGAGTTTTTTTTTTTTTTTAAGCAGTGGTCCTCAATTTTTGGACTTCAAGATGTTGGAGTGGCAATATAAAGTAATTAAATAACAGTTTTATTTATTTATTTAAATTTTTTTTTTTACAAAAATTTCAATAACTCAAAAATTTCATTACTAATAATTTTACATAACTTTTATAGTCATTTGTAATTTACAGGATTTTAAAATGATTTTTTACTCACAAATAGCAATTTCGGTAACACTTTAGTATAGGGACCAATTCTCACTATTAACTAGTTGCTTATTAGCATGTCTGTTATTAACATATTGGCTGTTTATTAGTACTAATAAAGCACATATTCTGCATGACCATACTCTACATCCCTAATCCTGCCCAATACCTCAGCTTAACAACTACCTTACTAACTATTAATAAGCAGCAAATTAGGAGTTTATTGCGGCAAAAGTCATAGTTAATAGCTCAAAAGACATAGCAATATTTTGTTAGTAGCGAGAATTAGACCTTAAAATTAAGCGTGACCGCAGTTTCTACCAAATAAAACATTTCTGAGCTTGGCATAACTAGAAATATTTACATGACATCTTAAGATTTTATCAATTGACAAGACATTTCCAGGTCTAGAAATCATACTTTTAAAATTCCCTCATATATCCAGGTTTTTCAAGACATGAGAACCATGTTTTTAAATAAAAAAGAACCGATGTTAAAGGAACAAATTAAAATAAGAAATATGTCAGCTTATGTCTTGATTTTTTTAAGATGTTTTAACAAATTTAAAGCTTGTTTTGTCCCAATTTACATCATTTTAAACCATTTTGAGGCCATCTTAGAAGTTTGCTGAGCCCCTCGAGTGGGTCCTGGCCCCCTGGTTGAAAACCACTGTTTAAAGTGACCATTTTTAGCTTTAGCAGTATAGTGTGATATGTAATATGGCATTTAAGACATTAATTAACACTTTTAATTATTACGTTTATATACAGTGCGCAGCATAAATGAGTACACCCCCTCTGAATAAATATAAAAGATGTATTTTCTTAATTATCACTAATATAATTCATGGAAAGATGGCAAAATTGAAATGTATTAAACATATACTTAATAAAAACAACAAAATATATGCCAATATTTTCTGTAAGATGAGTAAATTAGCCAATTTTGTTTATAGGAAGGATTGCAGAAATGAGTACACCAGCAAATGTATAATATTCTAGTACTTAGTATGTCCTTCAGAACTTTAAGAATCAGAATCAGGATCAGAATGAGCTTTATTGGCCAAGTATGTTTCCACATACGAGGAATTTGTTATAGTGACAGAAGCTACACAGTGCAACAGAAAGACAGCAACAGGACAGGACAGAGATAATATAAGAATAATATACAAATAGCCAATGTACAAAACAGCAAAAACACAATATATAATATAGACAATTATGTGTGTACAGGTCTGATATGTGCAAATTTGAATGAAAAAAAAAAGAATAAGTAAGTGTGG
The DNA here is from genome assembly GCA_021397915.2 of Tor tambroides. Classification (NCBI taxonomy): domain Eukaryota; kingdom Metazoa; phylum Chordata; class Actinopteri; order Cypriniformes; family Cyprinidae; genus Tor; species Tor tambroides. Next base: position 26,094 of record JAFVLL020040591.1, read on the forward strand.
TGAATAAATGATGTATAATAGAGTTGTGTGTTCCGTGTTTATTGTCAAGTGTTCATGAGATGGATTGCCTGAGGGAAGATACTGTTCCTGTGTCTGGTCGTTCTGGTGCTCAGAGCTCTGTAGCGTCGACCAGACGGTAGCAGTTCAAAGAGGGAGTGTGCTGGATGTGAGGGGTCCGGAGTGATTTTGCTAGCCCTTTTGCTCACTCTGGATAAGTACAGTTCTTGGAGAGTGGGGAGGGTTGTACCAATGATTTGCTCAGCAGTCCGGACTACCCTCTGTAGTCTTCTGAGGTCAGATTTGGTAGCTGAGCTGAACCAGACAGTTATTGAAGTGCAGAGGACGGATTCAATGATGGCAGAGTAGAACTGTTTCAGCAGCTCCTGTGGCAGGTTGAACTTCCTCAGCTGGCGAAGGAAGTACAACCTCTGCTGGGCCTTTTTGACAATGGAGTCTATGTGAATGTCCCACTTCAGGTCCTGAGAAATTGTGGTGCCCAGGAATCTGAATGACTCCACTGCAGTCACAGTGCTGTTCATGATGGTGAGTGGGGGGAGTGCAAGGGGGTTTCTCCTGAAGTCCACGATCATCTCCACACTTTTGACCGTGTTACGCTCCAGGTTGTTAAGACTGCACCAGACAGCCAGCTCCTTAACCTCCTGTCTGTAAGCAGACTTTAAGTATACTGCTCTGACCCTTCTTGGCACTGAGTGTACAAGTTCATGACAAATTTTCACATCTGTCCTGTTTAACTCCTTGAGGGCGACCTCCTTAAATGCTCTGGTCTTTAATGGGGAGTTTTGCTCAGCTTGTCTCTACAGAAATCCCCCACAGCTGCTCAAGAGCGTTAAGATTGAGTGAAATACATGTCCACTGAAGGATTTTCACCCTGGGAGAATGAATATCTTCATTGTCATGCTGAAAAAAATGCCCAACAACTCAGGGAATGAGGGGAGGGTAGCATCTTCTGTTTCAAGTTTTTGTATTACATCACACAGAAGTGTGTGAATTCATGACAGCGTTGATAAAACACAGCTCCCTCACACCTTCAGCACTCATTCATCCCTATATAAAAGCTTTACTACAGCTGAACTTCACTGTGGGTACCAAGCACTTCTCACTGTACTCCTCCTCTAGCAACACCAGAACATTTTGGATGCTTTTGGATCCGAAATGATTGACTTGGTCTCTTGAGACCAGAGTATGGATTCCCAGAAGTCTCTATTTTGTAAATATGGGCCTTGGAAGAGGTTAAATGAGTTTGTTTTGCTTTGGCTACAGTAGGTTATTCTAGTTATTCACTTCTGCAGGCTGTGTCATACTCTGAGAGATAAAGTGTCACTCCTTTCATAGCTTTTGCCGGCTCTGAGACACTTGCATGTTATTTCTCCTGCTCTTTTTCTAGCAAAAATTCACTCATCATCAACATTTTATCACTTTGATAAGAAAATCTTATTTTGCTGAATAATTTTGACATTCTTCTTTGGTAATTGATCAAGCAGGATTGTTGGAATATTATATCTCCAAAGAACCCTAACATGTCTTCTAAGTAAAGAGTAATTGCTGAATTTGTTAAGTTTTAGAGGGGGTGTACTCATTTATGCTGTGCACTGTAAATATAACATGAAATCAGTCACCAAATTCTTGTACTGAATAATAAGTGTGCCCATAAAACCATTCTTAGCCAATGAAATACCCTTGGGGTGGAAGGGGAATATGATTTTGCACACCCTTTAAAAAAGGCAAGGAGTTTACACTGTAATGTTTTTTTTTATTCTCAATGATATAATTCACCACTTATCCAGGTATATAGAGGTCCATCTTTCTGTGCTGTTTCTAATAATGCTTTTTGTGGTTTCAGGTCCCCTGGTGAGGCTGGTGGATGGCGAGAGCCGTAAGGAGGGCCGTGTAGAGGTGTTTATTAATGGCCAGTGGGGCAGCGTGTGTGATGATGGTTGGAATGACATCAACGCTGGAGTGGTCTGCAGACAGCTAGGATTTGTGTAAGCATGTTTCATGTGTTGAAAAAAGATAGACACATCTCAACATCGTCAGTTACTTATTTGTTCCTCTTTCCCCTTTTCAATTTCAGCGGGGTTTCAAAGGCCCGCTCCATGGCTTATTTCGGTGAGGGTCAGGGACCCATCCATTTGGATAACGTGAAGTGTGTTGGGACAGAAGCTTCATTGGGTGAGTGTTCAGCTGTAGGCCCAGACGCCCATGATTGCAGGCACAGTGAGGACGCAGGGGTCATCTGTGACTACACCACTGAACCTGTAAAGTACAGAAGCATGAATAAACAGGAATGTGGTTTGAGACTAAACACACAAAGGCGCAGGAGAAGGATTATTGGAGGAGACAAGTCTCTACGGTAATGAACATCAGGGTTTATTTTATTCACTAACATTGTAATGTGCATTGTATTTATTAATCTCTGTTTTTATTGTTTGTTGACCATCTGTGACTGTCATGTAGGGGAGACTGGCCATGGCAAGTATCTCTGTGGCTGAGGTCTCAATCAAAAGGCACCCATCCACTTTGTGGGGCGACTCTCATCAATTCCTGTTGGGTCATTACTGCTGCGCATTGCTTCAAGAGGTGAGAGAGAGACTCTACTGACATCTTGTGGCTGTACAGAGAAAGACAAACTCTTTACTTTGTTACAATATCTGTCATTCATGACAGTTAGGCAAAAAATAAACATGCTGTACATGAACATCTCATTTTTCAGGTTTGGTTCAGACCCGTCTCGTTACGTGTTGCGGCTCGGTGATTACCACACAGAGGAGAGGGACGACTTTGAGCGCACTCTCTCTCCTGAGCGCATTGTGATCCACGGGAAGTACCACAGCCAGGGCTGGGAGTATGATATTGCCTTACTGAAGCTGAAGGGTACAGATGGGAATTGTGTGGCCTTTAACCCACACACTAATGCAGTTTGCCTTCCGCCTCAGAGTAACAGGAGGGGCAAGAGGCCTATCGCCTGTGTTATCACCGGATGGGGAATTACAGGTACTGCAAACTCAAACATATTTAGAGAAATACATTTCTGAACACATTTATGAGGACTGATAGTTTCCTTTTGTAATGGAAAATAAGTATTTATAAATAATAAATAAATATTATTATTTACACACAATATGAGTAAAATAAAAAAAAAACTTTTTGCAAACCAAATAATTTTGCAAATACATATGCAAAAATGATAATGTTAAAATTTAAATACAGTACTGTTCAAAAGTGTGGGTCAGTGAGATTTTTTTAAAGTCTGTTTTGTTCACCAAGACTATTTATTTGACCAAAAATACAGTAAAACCAGTAATATTGTGAAATATTATTACAATTTAAAAAAAGACGAGTTTTTTATTTTACAGTGTAATTTATTCCTGTGATGGCAAAACTAAAGTTTCAGCATCATTACTCCAGTCTTCAGTGTCACATGATCCTTCAGAAATCATTATAATATACTGATTTGATGCTCAAGTAACATTTCTTATTATTATCAGTGTTGAAAACAGTTGTGCTGCTTATATTTTTGTGGACACAGTGATACATTTTTTTTCCGGATTCTTTGATTAGTAAAGTTCAAAAGAACAGCATTTGTTTGAAATAGAAATCCTTTGTAACATTATAAATGTCTTTATAAATTTATTGCATCTTTTTAAAAAGTTACATTTCTGAAAAAAAAAACTTACTAATCCCAAACTTTTGAATGGCAGTGTATATTTTATATAATATTTAAATACTTCAAAAATGTGTTTTTAAAATAAAAAGTTCTTTAGGTGCTAACTTTTCTTTCTCTTCTTGTATCTTGTATTAGACTCTGAGTATTCCCGAACACTGCTGCAAGCCTGGGTTCCGTTACTGCCCCCCTGGAAGTGTAAAAAACGCTACGGCAGTCGCTTCACCAGCCGCATGTTGTGTGCCGGCAGCTTGTCGAACCATCGCCGTGTGGACAGCTGTCAGGGTGACAGTGGGGGGCCACTGGTTTGCCAGGGTGAGGCTGGCCACTGGATGCTGACAGGAATCATCTCCTGGGGTCACGGTTGTGGCGACCCCGCCTATCCTGGTGTGTACACACGGGTCGGCCGGTTCCTGAAGTGGATAGAGAAAGTCACCCACAGCACTGGCAAAGAGTGATGTTACACTGTTGACATTAAAACCACTTACCGCATTGTATAAAATCTATATTATGTAATGCCTATGAAGGGATCACCAGCTGGCCATTAGGTTTAAAGCTGATTTGATCCTGTTTTATGTGTTGCACATTTTACTACTTGCACCATGCCATTTCAGTTCCATTTCTGTACACTTGAAGCGTTCGTGAACATAACACAAGAACATGAAGCCACATGTTTTTGAGGGACATCTGCATTAAGTGAGCAGAGTTTTCTGGGATTGAAAGGTCTTCAACGGATAAGCCTTTGTAAATAAGTCATTTTGCACTAATCTGCATGCCATATAAATGGTGCATCTGTGGGAGGTCTGTGTTCTGGTCTGGCTGTTCTGGATCAGGTTCTTAAATTAGTTCACATATTGCACTTAAACATGTTTTGTTGTGCTGGAGTTAATTAAGATAAGGAACGGCATGCGTATATGTAAAGATTCATCAACATTCCACTTGTATGTTGGTTATTTGTACTCTTGTTGAAGGTGTATAGGGTACGACTATCATTATTGAACTTATAATTTAATTTTAATTTTGCAGAAAACCAGTGTCAGAAAATAGTATGTTCAGGTTATTTATACATATAACAATGCAAAGATTTTTCTCAAGCTCCTACCCAACAGATAATGTGACAATATCAGTGATATGAAGTATTGGACTTATGGAGCCCCTAAAGGGACATGGTGATGGACAAAATATAAGATGAGAGCAGAAATTATATATCAGTGCTTTTGCATTCACTTGCAAAATGTTTGTTTCCCTTTGAAACTTTCCATGTGCTTGCCAAACATTTGTTTGTTTGTTTTTTTGCCAAATTTTTACGTTTCCTTGTGAAACTTTGCATTTTCTCACTGAATGTTTCTTGCAAAATTTTTATGTTCCCCGAGAAACTTTGCATTTTATGAGTAAACACAAAACTAGTCATGGAAATACTATGATGGAGCGAAACTACAGATTTAATGTTTTAGCAAGCGAATGCAAAGTTTCTTGGCGGAACACAATACTTTTTGTGGAAGAATGTAGAAGTTTTGCAAATTATTGCCAAAGCATTGAAATGTAATTTTTTCATTTTTTTCCGTCACTGTCTTCCTAGTTAATAGTGAGAATTGGTCCATAAACTAAAGTGTTACCCTCCTCAGTACATTGTTTTAAAATAAAACACTTAAATACAGAGCAACAGACTTGAAGATCAAACTTAAAACGACGCACAGTTATTTCACACATGTTCAGAATCTGCCGAGTGATGTTATGTTACATTTGCTTCCTGCAGTGTTCAGCCTTTTCTGTAGACAGGTGTTTATTCAGGATTACTGTTGTATTTATTTACATAACAAGAAGACATAGGCTTATAAATTCATTGTTTCTTGCTTTGATGAATGAATTGAGCTATAGCAGTGGTGCTGTTTTGTTCCAGTTGGTGTCCTAATCAAGAAATACTGAAATTAGGCATAGACAGAAAGAGAGATAGAGAAGATCACTTTAGTAATTAGTCAAGTTTACACAATTCCAAGTACAATTCCATGTAGTCCAAAGGGTTCAAATGATGTAGACGCTTTGGTTCTTAATATTCTATTAACGGTCTGTTATTAGTCAATCCCAAACAGGAACTTTGATGTAGTTATGTACAAATGTAAAGGTTGCTAATATGCCATATTTAGCCTTGGTTAAAAAATGGTTTAGCAAAACTGTGAATAGTCAGATGTTTAGACATCAAGTTGGAAAAATGAGATAAACTGATTTGAACGCATGACCTTGTCTCCTCATTTATTTATTTTTTGTTCTGCAAAATGGTGATGGGAAAGCAAAAATCAAAAGTCAATCAAAACTTCAGCATAATATTCTGGCATCAGGATATTAATCATCTATTTCCAACACATTGTGATTGTATTAAATATTGAAAATCATCATTGACCATATTAATTGGAACAGGAATATGAACATATTACATATGTTTGTGTGTGTGTGTATATATATATATATATGTGTATATATATATATATATATATATATATATATGATATTTGTATTGTATATTTTCATTAGATGTCCATTGTGAGAGTATGGTTTATCTTACCAATTTCACCTCTAGACTTAATTTTAACAGTTAAGATTAAGATAAACAGATTTAGAATGATGTCTTATTTGTCTATATACTTCATTACAAAGGAATTCTGTTTTGTTAAAAAAAATAAAAGCATCTGTAAAAAAGCATTTGTTAAAAGTGCACTCATAGATTTGTAATTACTATTATGTAATAAAACACATAAAACTGCAATTTGGGTGGAGCCAAATTAAAACACACACCCAAAATCCAAAATCACCCAAAATCACCTGTGACCTGTCTAAATGACTACCGTCCCATAGCACTGACTCCAATCATGATGAAGTGCTTTGAGAGGTTAGTCATGCACAACATCAAAACTAGTCTCCCCAAAACACTCGATCCGCTACAATTTGCATACCGCCCAAACCGCTCTACGGACGATGCAATTTCCTCCACCCTCCACCTGGCTCTTACCCACCTAGAAAATAAAGACTAAATAAAGCCCGCTGCTGACTCACGACTGCACTGCCAAGTTCAGCTCCAACCACATCATCAAGTTTGCTGATGACACAACCGTGGTAGGTCTCATCAGCAACAACGATGAAATGCACTACAGAGAGGAAGTACAACTGGCTGAATGGTGTGGCACTAACAACCTGTCCCTCAATGTGGGGAAGACAAAGGAGGTTGTGACGGACTTCAGGAGAAACTCTGTTGACCACCCCTCACTGACCATTGACAGCTCGACTGTGGAGAGAGTTAGCAGCACTAAATTCCTGGGGGTGCACATCACAGAGGATCTCACCTGGACCACCAACACCATGTCACTCTCCAAGAAGGCACAACAGCGCCTACACTTTCTCCGCCGGCTGAAAAGAGCAAGTCTCCCTCCACCCATCCTCACCACATTCTACAGGGGCACCATTGAGTGCATGCTGAATAGCTGCATCACTGTCTGGTATGGGAACTATAGTGCAGCAGACCGCAAGACCCTCCAGCAGACAGTGAACACAGCTGCAAAGATCATCGGTGCCCCTCTCCCCTCCATCATGGACATTTTCCTTACACGATGCTCCAGTAAAGCCAACAGTATCGTGAAGGACCCCATCCATCCCTTCCACAGTCTCTTCCAGCTACTACCATCAGGAAGACGGTACAGGAGCATCAGAGCCCGCTCCGCCAGACTGCTCAACAGCTTTTTCCCCCAGGCTGTGAGAGCCCTGAACTTAAATCACCACGCCCCCCTCTGAAATCCCACACAAACCCACTACCTCCTGAAACATGGACCATCTCACCTACTCCCTCCCAAACACCCCCAACCTTACCACATCAAAGGAAAAAACAAACAAAAAAAATGGAAACTTTTTTTGAGCACTTCGAAGTGTGCTACACACAGATGAGTGGGCCTGTACAAACCACCTGTAGTAACACACTCTCCTCTATGCACACTAGACACTTTTCACACACACTGCTGTGTGTACATAATTCCACAAAAGTCTCAGTAATATATGTGTTTACATGCTCATGCACTACAAATCATCTTGCACTGTTCCCCAGCCAGCTGCTTGACTTACGATGTTTCTCTTTGCACATGTACAGTATTTATGTGAAGCATTTGTATAGTTTGTATTTTTTTATTTATGTATAGGTAACCATTTACAGTATATATAGTATATTTATAGTAGAAATCTGTCAGTAAGTTAGTTGTGTATAGGTTTACTTCATTGTTGTATGTCTGTATTTATGTAGCACCGTGGTCCTGTGAGGCACGACATTTCGTTCCACTGTATGTCCCCACATGTAGCGGAATGACAATAAAGCTCAACTTGAACTTGAACTTGAACTTGAAAAGTGAAGTCCACTGGAATGGACACTGAAAGGGTTAAACAAAATCGACTATTTGTGTAATAGCAACAACTTTACACTCTGGCTTGCATCGCTCAAAGATCAAAGAAGCTCTATCCAAGTCACCATCTTGTATTAATTCATTGTTATTAATTTGAATGTAATGTCCCAAATCAGTACGAGACACTCATGGCAATCTGTTGCACAACATTCAGTTGTTGATACTTAAGTATAACGGTAAATCAATCAATTGAAATGCATTCTAAATGATTTATGATTTAGTATCAGACCTACATGCCCATGAACAAATAACTGCCACATAATGTGTTATGCAAGACAAAATTCTTTGAAACGAGAGACTACTGTTTGTCTGGCTTTAATGTCGAGCGGAAGTGCGGATCAGCTGATGCTGGAGAGCCATCTTCATCTTCCCGAGCAGAGCAGAGGAGAGGAGAGAAGAGGAGAGGAGGGGGGACAGGACAGAGAGAACAGGGGGATCTCGACTCCAAATTGTCGCCTTAAAAGACATTTTGGATCCAGAGAGCGCTGGCTGCTTAGAAACGGAGGAATAGAAAAGAACCGGCCGGTGGCACATGAAGACAAGCGGATGACAAGCTTTTACACACAAAGGAGAAGACATATATGAGGCAGCTAGAGGTGGCATAAAGACAATTTATTATGTTTTCCACGGATGGACGTTTGTCCTGGTCGAGGGGTCAAATCTGCATTTTAGTCGTCTGATTTTACTGTAAACCCACATAGAGGCACAATGCTGAGATAAAAGCACTGGCGAGTCGTTTGTTTTGGGTAACCAGTGGATCGACAAGACTCGGATTAGGGACCAAGGCTTTTGTGCCAAAACATCAAAACAGTATTATTCATTCTGGTTATTTGTAAGGACGTAAGCACAGTTCGTGTCAGCGCTTATTTCGACAGTTTTTCAAGTGTTTGGAATTTCGGGCTAGCCGGAAAGCTAGCAGGCTAACCGACTAGCCTTTCGGAGTTAGCAGAGCTACCTCGGTCGAAATAAAAACAACCGCACCGGGGTTGTTTTGGGTTGACACAGGTTTACTATTGTGATATGGCCTTATTTCAGAGAAATAAACCCGCGGAGGGTCATTAGGTGTACTTGGGGACCTAGCGTTTCTTCAGCGCTCTCTTGTTTTGTTAGCCGTAGAGCAGCTGTGGGACTCGAGGCTCAGCTGATAGGACAAACAGAGGAGAGGAGGTTTAAATTTAAATTTGAGTGAGATGAACTCATGCTTGCTTAAACGCTCTGAACTTTACTAACATGTTTACATGCAAGTGAGTCACTACAGTTGCTGTCAATTATCACCACTTGCTATGTAGTTTGAAAACTTGGGGGCAGTCAGACTACTGGAGAGGGGCTTATTGATTTCAAAATCTTATTTGATTTACCTCAACAAAGGTCTAATGATACATTTCTGGAGTGTTTTTGTCCTGAAAGTCCACACTTGACTTTCAGTCACTGGTGACTGTTGTAAATGTGCTATACAAATAAAATGAACTTGAACTTGACAATGTAAGACAAAACTTATGTAGGTGAAGAAAAAAATTGAAAGTGTATAAGTTTATTAAATTTCAGTTATGGATTGTCACTTTTTTCAAGAATTAGACCCCTGAGTGTCTCCAGCAGTTGGGGTCTAAAAGCATGGATTAACTTCACGTAACTGCACCGCAGTCATGTGGAAATCCTCTATTTGACACCCTAAATACATATTTTCAAGAAACAGGCTTTCTTGAGGGACTTTGCAGGGCCCCTCACACGGTGTTTGGGTTGAGTGTGAGTTTCCCCTCCCTCTGAGCGAGACCCTCTGTCACTCTCTCAAAACAACAGAAGCGCAAAGGCACGTTCAGTTGAAGCTTCAGGTCTCCACACAGCGGATGTGATGGAACTGATGTTCGCTGAGTGGGAAGACGGAGAGAGGTTCTCCTTTGAAGATTCGGACCGTTTTGAGGAGGACTCCCTGTGCTCATTCATATCAGAGGCAGAAAGTCTCTGCCAGAATTGGAGAGGATGGAGGAAACAGTCTGCCGGCCCAAATTCACCCACTGTGAAGATTAAAGGTAATATGGAAGATTGTCTTCATGTGCTGTGAAGTGGTTTATGTGCTGTCATTGTAATGTGAGCACACCGTGCCTTGGCATGGCTGCACCTTTGACCTCAGGATGTATTCTTAACTTATGGGCAACACTGTCATGTGACCTGCATGTTTAAAAACTACCAGGTTTAACTGTTCTTCTATAAGTGGGCCTATTTGGACAAATTAGTTAACCTTATATGTATTGGAGTTATATGTGCTCCTTCATAAAAAATATGCATATACTTTTTTTTTTAAGATATGGATTTTACACAATGGTGTAAAATGCCTCTTGGATGTAATTTTTCCATATTCATATACACCTGTAGTACAACAGGAAATTGGTTTGCATTTGTCAATGAAAGGATTTGTTGCAATGTTTTTACAAAGTGAGTCCATATTGACTGTTTCAGACGTGCTGATTTATTTGTGAAGTATGATTTAAGGTAAAGGTGTTTCTTTAAAATGTACATCATCCATTAACTAATAGCAGAATAATACAGAAGTTGTTTTGAAAATTTGTGAGAGATCAGGAAATACCAAAAGTGACTGAAATTAACCAGGAAAGGAAACCCCTTTTGCTTAAATCCTTAAATTATTTATATATTTGTTACTAGAAATGCTTTATTGCATCTGTATTTGACTTTTTCTTTCATCATTTCTTTAAGAAGGTCTTTAGATTTCTTGTACTTTCTTGTATGTATTGTATATTTTCAATGTGACTCAGTTTTGACATCACAGGTGAGTAAAATGTCTTAGGAGGGCAAAAGTAAAGTTACAATGTTAATCTGAAAATGAAAATTCAGTCAATTACTCACACTCATATTGTTCCAAACATATGAATTATTTCCTTCTGCAAAACACAAAAGAAGATATTTGGAATTTTATTTCGGTCCAAACCATGAAAGTCGATGGGATAAAATGTTGCTTTAACCTCAACATTGTTCAAAAGAACTTCTTTTTTTTTTAGTTCATTTTTTTCTGATTTAACTTAAATTTCTCTCTATGAAAATATTGTTTTGCAGTATCCTTCCTCTCTAAGCTCTAAGTCTAGTGCTTGGATATTGCAGCACAACTGTGATGTGTTAAAATGATGTTTGAAGCAACTTTGGTCAGTCACTCTTTATTACTGCAAGTTCTTTAAACTGCCGAAACACCGGCCCACCAAAAGCCCCATGCTGTGCATGTGTAGAGAGAGTTGTCAGTTGTGAAGACCAAGATCTGCGCGACTGCAGATCCGTGAGCGGAGTGTCTAGCATTTGTTGGATGAGTTAAGGGAGTTTGGAAAGGGAGGCCTTGTGTGGTGTTTAGATTGAGAGCGAGTGAGTGTTGTGGGGGGTTGGGTGGAGTTGAGCAGCAGAGGGCTGTAAAAAGAGCTTTGTCTTGTGCAGGTCACTGCCTCAGAGCAGAGGATTGTGGTTAAACAAAAAAAGCCCCATTTGATCAATCTGCATAATGCTGCTGATCTTGCACAGCCCAGTTTGAGACACCAAATCCCCCTGATTTTTGTCCGAATCAGTTCTAAAAGTAAATCAGGGGTATTTCACGTGCCCGTTTTCTTGGCGCTGGAACTGAGGGAACACGATAGCTCAGACGTGGCTGTTTATATAGCACTCTGTGAGCCGGGTGTCTTTGTTCTCTGGTTGTTGGGCAGCGGGCGGTAGGGTTTGGAGCAGTGAGACGGCAGACCGCTTGTGAGAGACTGTCTCACCTATTCACTGCCTCACAAAAGACAAAGCTGTCTCACAGCCTGTGTTAACTCTCTTCTTCTGTTGGTCACCATGGTTTAGTCAGCCAGAACTGACTATGAGTGTGCCACCTGATTCATTGGGATCTCACTCACACTTATACCCATATTGTTGCTGAGCATCTGTTTGTTGGCAGCACCTTTAATGAGTCACCTGTCCCCTATGAAGTCGTTGTCTCTATGACTCTCACTGTCTGTCTATAACGTACACTTGTGGTCTGGGTAATTCATCTCCAAAGTAGTTTAGCGTCTCATCTTTTGGCGGTTGGTTTTAGATTATGTGGGTGTCTGGTAATGGTGTGGTTTGCATCTAGTATTTGATCATGACACTTATTTTAATGCTTTGCTTGACATCCGAAACACCAGGTTGTAGGTAGATTAATAACAGTAATATTAAGTTGAAGGTTGGCATACTTTTTTGTGAAGTTAATATTGTAGCGTTCCTATTGGCAATACCTGATAGTTGCCATTTATGGTTAAGGTGGCTGATTTAACCCTAGTTAAAACAATGCGCAACTTGACCCATTTTTATTAGAATGATGACACTTTGTGGAAATGGACAGCTCTGCTGATTTTACCTCAAAAGGACTAAAATAAATATGTATGATGTGCTTTAAAAGAGTCTTAAAATTTAGGAGCTTTTGTTCAGTGGTTCAGTAGTTTCTGTTAAGGAACTTGCACAATTTTGGAAGTTCTTGGTTTTGTTTTGCAAATGAAAAAGTTCTAAATGTCAGTGCACAAAGAAACTGATTTTTCATTCCTGAATTAATCGGTGTTCTTGAACAAATCAGTAGATAGAAAGATTCATGCCTTGCTCACAGTCGTTTAATTCCTGAATGAATCGGCGTGTTTGAACGAGTCTGTTGAATGAGTGATTTAAGAGAGTGGATTTAGTGTATGTTAAAGACACTGAGTTTTGGCATGTGTCAGACCTAGGACGGTCTTGAGCATGTACTTCCACTGGCCAAGACCACAAATGTTGATATTGGTACAAGCCCGTAAAGACTTGTTTTGTACTTGAATGAGTCAGTGTATTTGCATGAATCAATTAATAAGGTAATTATTAAAAATTGCCCTTACAAAGGTATATAAAAAAAAAAAAAATGCCCTTAGAATTTGCAAGTTAATTTATGACCCTCAAGTGTGTGTACTTAATATTTTATTTTATTATATAGTAACCCTTTTATAAAAATAGTAAGACACTTAAGGGCTGTGCTGTAATACTAGCATAGTCAGGTCTAAAGTTGTAAGCACAACATGCATCGTGGTCATAATATAATGTGCTGAAAAATGTAGCATGGCTTCATATGAGATCTCCGTAGTGTTATAAAGACAGTGTATCAATGCAGTGTCTGCTTGAATGTAATGTGAGTTTCAGCTCTAAGGTGACTGAGTGCAGTGGATTACAGTCCCATTGCCTAAAGCTCTGTTATGATAATGACCTCCTGATGTTGGTGTTCATTTCAGATGGATCTTACTAATATCTAATGAGATAAGTATGTCACTACAGCCCTGCGGCTCAATGAAGAAAATAAAGTTTCATTATATGCACTGCTGCTGAAACCTGTGTCTGAGTTCACTTTAGGCTGTAGGCACACATATTCAGTTGCTCTTGAAGGAGTGTCTTTTAGTCTGAGTGTTTTTCATTCTTACAGGCTGGCCACTCTTATCTTTGTCTGGAGGAAATTGGTGACTTGAATCCAGGACCCTGCAGGATACTGGAACCCCCCGCCCCCACCCCTCTCAGTGGACAGCATTTAGTCCCTGTTGGCAGCTGTCCTGTTTTCTCTCTGTTTAGCCTTGAGTGTATATGAACAGTCTGGTTTACAACAAAATAGGTTGCCTGAGGTCTTGAACCTCACTTCTCAGTCTTGTTCCCTCCGTTTCAAAATGAATCGTTTGAACTGCAGCCATTTATGTGACTATTGTTCAGCTATTTGCCTGTAATGCCAAGTATTTTTGATTGTTTAATGTAGAGAGGCTGTGACCGGAAAGTAGTGATTTTATCACCCTAATGATCAAGGCCTGTTCACACCAGCATGAAAATTAGTTTGATTCGGTCTGGTTCTGGATTCATTGTCTGCTATTTACTGTCGCTTGGCAAAACAGTCAGTTTTCGAGTGCCACCAAGTCATAATTTTATGTAACATTCCAAAATTTTGGTTTGGGATTTTCACTGAAGCAAATTTCAGTCAGAAATTGCTGGTAAATGTCACAAATATTTACAAAGAAATGGCAAGTAACACACTGAATTAAACTTCAAATTTTAAAGATGAAAGACTGAAAGAGTATTTTCTTGTCAGATGTACTCCAATAATCTTTGTCGTATTTATAACTTCGAAAAAAATAAATAAATTTATAGTGCAAAAGCACAAATCTTATTGGTTTGTCAGTTTTCTTTGTAGTGCAGTGTAAAAGAGATTAGAACACCTCTCATTAAAATTAAATCTGTCGCATTTACTGTGTGGCTGCTAGTGTCTTTCTCAATAGGCACTTTGATAGCCATTCGTTCAAATTAAAGTATTTATCTCACACAACTTTTGCACTGAATTTGTTTATTTTTTTTGGGTGTTAACATACCTTCAGATTGCTACTGAATATCCATTGATGCCAGTCATTTCAGTCTTTGAGCATGTAGTTTACCTGCAACGAAATCAGTAACTCAAATCACTTCTTTTTTTTAGATGGACAAGTCATCCCTCTGGTGGAGCTGTCAGCCAAGCAGGTGGCGTTCCATATTCCATTTGAGGTGGTGGAAAAGGTCTATCCTCCCGTTCCCGAGCAGCTGCAGTTGCGGATTGCCTACTGGAGCTTCCCAGAGAACGAGGAGGACATCAGGTGAAAGTCTTGTAATAGCTAATATATTGTCAGCTGTTGCTTTTAAATGCTTGTGATTTACCTTTATGATTATTCAGATTAATGAGCGAGTTACCTAAAGGGCATTCCCTTTAGGATTTAGAGTATGACAGGATGACCTGTTGAATGCTCAGTTTAATTTCTTTCTTCTCTCTGTTCTTGCAGATTATACTCGTGTTTGGCCAACGGCAGCCCTGATGAGTTCCAGCGTGGCGAGCAGCTCTATAGAGTGAGGGCTGTGAAAGACCCTCTGCAGATAGGTGAAAAATCCCACATTTGCCATGTCATAAGTGCTGTGTTTTTGACAGAAAGCTTCTGAAAGTTGCTTTGCTGAATTAAACACTTTCAACATCAATCTTAAAATAGTTTTATAGGATGCAGATCTTAAAATAGCATCCTTGTGTTAAGAGTCATTTCAGCCCTGAGGTGCTGGTCTTTGGCTCTGATGTGCTCTGTACATGTTAAGTGCCATGTGTTCATATGGCCTGAGAGAAAACCAGAGGCATGGCACATAAGGCTAAGTGTATGTGTGAGTGATTTGAGCTCAGTCTGTGAATGAATGCTGTTGTTGGAGGCAGTGGGCCGTAAAGCAGCAGAGAGAAATCATGATGCAGCTGGCCCAAGCCTGACCTATCCTGTGAACACGCACTCACACCCTCCAGGGGGTTGCCTTCGTGCTTACTCACAGAGTGTTTAAACTGTCCGTAGAGTGTAGACAAAAGGATAAAGCATAACCTTGTTCTCTGTCAATGTATCGATGTACACTACCATTCAGATGTTTTTGGTCAATGTTTTTTTTTTTAGAAATATTTTTGAAAGAAATCTCTTATGTTCACCAAGGCTGCATTTATTTGATCAAAAATGCCTTAAAAACTGTAATATTGTAAAATATTATCACAATTTCAAAATAACTGTTTTCGATTAATGTATGTTGTAATTCACTGTTTCTGTGATGACAAGTTGAATTTTCAACATCGTTACGCCAGTCTTCCGTGTTACACTGAAGACTTATTCTTTTTTTCAGAAAGAATAATTCTAATATGCTAATTTGCTGCTCAAGAAACATTTCTTATCATTGTCAGCATTGAAAATCGTTGTTGTGCTGCTTAATATTTTTGTGGAAACAGTTTTTCGGGATTCTTTGCTGAATAAAAAAGACAGCATTTATTTGAAATAGAAATCTTTTGTAACATTATACATTTATTTACTGTCACTTTTGATCAATTTAATGTTTCCTTGCTGAATTTCTTTAAATAATGAAAAAAATACTGAACCCAAACTTTTAAATAAAAGTGTACATCGATAGGTATTGGTAATTTGGATATTTTTGGTATGCATTTGCACTCATAAATGAGACATACAAAAGAAATTGCATTGTATATTATTGACAATATATTGTTCACCTTGCTCTCTGGATATTTCCATTGATGTAGTATTTTGCATATCAAAGTAATTTTTTTTTGCCTCAAGATTAGCAGTGAGTTGTTAAATGACTCAGATGCTTCAGGGTAAGATGTGTCAGTAGTTCTAAAAATAATAGCGATCTTGCTGTTTAATCATCTTGCCTTTTGAGAAGGTAAAAATCCAACTAGCTTGTTTTTCAGAAGCATACTTCATGTTTTGGTTGCATCTTGAACACTCTAAGTGCCTGGTTCCTCTGATTTATGTGTGTTTTGCTCACCGCTTTCTGTTTACTGTGTGGTCAATTATACTGAAAATTTCCTCAAAACCAAAAAAAAAAAAAAAAATCTCTTCTAACTGCCCTGACCAATCAGTGACCACCCACCGCACTGACCTCCCAACTGCCTGTCAAGGCCAAATCAAACGTTGTCACTCACTCCACCAGAGTGGAGCCAGAATGATCTGACACAGAACAGCTGCACCTAAAAGGGAAATGCTTCCAAAACTCTGCCCTTTGCACTTTGTTTAACCTCATAGTGAGAATACAATGCTAAATCTCCAAGGATCAGCCTTTACACAACATGCCCAAACTCCCTGGTTGCTGCTACAGACTTATTAGTCTATTCAACAGAGTTGCTGCATGGCCTGCTGGGATATGAGTAGGGCTGGACCAGAATATTCGATTATTCGAATATTCGTTCGGTGGGTTGGCATTCGATTTTCAATTTTGAGATTCGAATATTCTTTTTTTTTTCTTCTTTTTTTTCTCGAACACCTGGCATCCCCCGCGAAACGATTCTCAACTTGTCCACCTGGCTGAACATCTGCACCAGCAACAAACCGTTCGACAATGAAAAACGTTCGTGCTGACCTATAGCATGCATATAGACCCGCTTCTATTATGGCGCGCTTGCAGCACATCCACATTTGAAATAATGAACTTAAGCGCGCAAAAGACGCGACATGTGAACGGACCCTCTGCTATCACAAAACCGAATGCGATGCATGCGTTTTCTTTCAGTCAACTGTCCCGAGATGCGAGCGAAAGTCTTGGGTCAGCGTGCAGTAGCTCTTGTAGTGCAGACGAGATGCGCCGATGTGAAGCTGCTTTGAGAGAGTGAAAGCGAGAAGACGCAGATGACTGATTTAATCTGATATTTTGTGTGGATTTATTTACTCATCTAACCTACATGCTATATTCAATAAATGTTTGCAGGAATTTCCCTCATTATAAACTCGAAAGCTGCAGGAATGAGTAAAACTATGCGATATAGCCTACACACAAATTCAGGACCTGATTAAATATAACTCTATTATACAGAGATTTGTGAAATAAAATTCCATGACTTTTATAAAATGTTTCCAGGCCTGGAAATTGCTGTCTTAAAATGTCATATCTTTTCCAGGTTTTTCCATGACTGTACGAACCCTATAAAAGCAACACGCTTTCAATCACTAAAGATTGGTCCTCTCTCTCCTCTAATCACATGGCGGATCCGTTACCCCGCTTTATTCCGGGAGCTCGCAATTTACAAATTAAGCCCTGGGCTACCTTATTAAAAGTATTGCTCTTAACAGACCTGTGTGTTTTGTATCAGTAGTGCAGTGTTTTCGGACCATATAAGCCCTGCCCGCGTGAAGCACGCCGCCTCCGGCTCGCGCTGTTCTGTAGTTTATTAAAAGTTTATTAATTATGAACCTGTCGCGTGTCCATATTGCACCAAGATGCAACACTGGACTCCCTTGGGTCCGCAGCAACACACCTGCCACGCGTGAAGTCATTGGATGAACGGTTCTCGACACAATAAAAATGCAAACAGACAGACACACAGAGATTCCTGCCTTTATTAGAGAGAAGAATATGTTCAGCCCCTCCCTCCGAAGCTTCGAATATTCGGTGTTGATTACTATCGAAGCTTCGAAGCTCAAAAAATGGTATTCGGACCAGCCCTAGATATGAGTCAGGTAGACCCATTCGGTCACTTAATTGTTCATGGTGCATGTGAGGTAAATGATCAGTTTAATGAGAGATTTCAGTGATGTTTTATATATCACTGTAAATGCAACCCAGTATTATATTCTTTCATGATGTGCAACTGGTGACAGCTCAGTGACATTTGCAGTCATGATGTACTTATTGGCCGAGGCAGTGATTCACTAAATTAAAGAAAGACACTGTTTTATACAAAGGTTTCTTTTTTTTTTTTTTTTTAAATCAAGATTGATTATTAAATTCGTTGGGTCTTTTGTTTTAGCCGGGACAGCTGACAGGAGAATGTGGGTCAGGAATAAAGGAATAGAAGGGTGCTTTTGGCACTAACAGGTAGACTGAAAGAAAAAAAAGAGGCGGTGTAGAAGAGTTGGCTTGAGGAGGCATGTTGAATTTGGAACAGGAGCTATAAGCTGAAACTACCCACCACCCCCACCTCTGCTCTTACTGGCCAGAGGAGTGCTGGCCGCTGTCCAGTGGTAAAAGCTTTTGGCCAACCCCCTACACTCAACTCTCCACACACACTTTTGGACTCTTTCTTTCTCTCTCTCTCCATCTCAGATGTCTTTCATTTCCTGTATGGTCTGTGTACAGTGCAATTGCTGTTATATCATTCAGCCTTACAGTCAGCAAACTCCCTCAGACTTTTAAACATTAATGTTCCCAATTTTTCCCCAAAACCTCCTTGCATTGGGTGCAGGTATAATAATTTGGGCTCTTATTTTTGTTTTATATAGCATGCAGAAAAAGCTAAAAACGGCATGTTTTCAGAAAAATCAGTCCAACAACAAAGCCAAAGTTTTCACAGCTGTATTTCACAAACATTTTTATCCAGAGTGTAAGGAGAATGTGAAGTAGTTTTTAGACTGACAGAGTTTTGTTCTCTCAAACAGGTTTCCATCTCAGTGCCACAGTAGTGTCGCCCCAGGCCGGCCAATCAAAAGGAGCCTACAATGTGGCTGTAATGTTTGACCGCTGCCGCATCACTTCCTGCAGCTGCACCTGTGGAGCAGGAGCCAAATGGTGTGCCCATGTTGTGGCCCTCTGCCTCTTCAGAATTCACAATGTAAGAGATTTTAGATGCACATAATGCCCTCTGGTTAGGAATACACAGTATATTAGTAGCATATAAATTATTTAATAATAAGCCGTTATTAGAGGTTTTTTTTAATTTATTTATCTATTTATTTTTTTTGGATATTGAAATTGGATCTTTAATTGTGCATGCTTCATTTTGCCTATTTTTACATTTGAATTATGCTAATAAATTTATTTCAGGTGTTTTATTTAATTTTAATTCATTCATTTTATTTTTTTATTATTTATGTAAAATTATAATGACAATATTTTATTTGCTTTTTTTGATTTACAAAATAAAATTGAATTTCGTAACACTTTAGTATAGGGACTAATTCTCACTATTAACTAGTTGCTTATTAGCATGCCTATTATTAACATATTGGCTGTTTATTAGTACTTATAAAGCACATATTCTACATGACTATATTCTACTAATCCTACCCAATACCTAGACTTGACTTAACTACATTACTAACTATTAATAAGCAGAGAATTAGTAGTTTGAGGCAAAAGTCATAGTTAACGGTTTGTTAATAGTGAGAAATGGACCTGATGGAAAAAATGAACCAGATGAACCAGACTTTTGCTATTGCTGCAAAATACCTTTACAATGAGGCTGGAATTTGGTCTGCGGCAAAATACAGAGCTTAAAATAGACAGGCATATTTTAATGTGCTTGTTTATGAACTAACACCGCAAATCCATTTGTAGCGTAGTTGAAAAAATTCCCTTAAGGTTAAAAAAAATGAATGCATTAACAAAAACCAATTACTTAAGGCAAAAGTTCTCAGTGTGTCTCAGAACAACATATACACATGCATTTTAATGTGCACA